>ML802564.1:50985-83056 GCA_009831015.1 Picea engelmannii | reverse complement strand
AGTTGGACTTGAAAAAGGCATATGATTGCACTAACTGGGATTACCTAAGGCTGATGCTCCTACATTGTGGATTTGGACATCATATGACTAAATGGATTATGGGTTGTGTTGTCATTGCATATTTTTCCATTTTGATCAACGGGGAGGCTACAAAATTCTTTAACATTGGTAGAGGATTGCGTCAAGGATGTCCTTTGTATCCTTTGTTGTTCATTCTTGTAATGGAGGGGCTGAGCCTCTCACTGAAAAAAAGTCATACGGAAGGGAATTTGATGGGCATTAAAGTCTCTCAGATGGTAAGAATTCTCCATCTCTTATTTGTGGACGATGTGCTAATTATGTCAAATGCTTCTATCACTGAATGGCAGGAAATTCATACTCTTTTATTTGCATTTTGTGGTGCTTCTGGATTGGAGATCAATGGAAACAAGTCAACCTTCCATCATTTTGGTGCACAACAAGGTTTTCTTAATAATTTGATTGCAATGTTTCATTTTGGTATCATGAGTCTATCGACTGGGTTTAAATACTCGGGTTATTATTTAAAGATGGATAGCTATAAGGTGGCAGATTGGTTGTGGCTTTTGCATAAATATGAGCATAGAATCCATCACTGGTGCAATCACTTTCTTACATTGGGAGGTAGATATGTTTTGATAAAGGCGGTGCTTGAAAGCCAATCGGTGTATTGGTTGGCCTTGGCTCACATCCCGATTACAGTTCTGAATAGGATCCGTAAGTTGGTATTTTCTTTTCTCTGGTCTGGCGTAAAACATCCATCATCCTATCACTTGTGCAAGTGGGAGACTTTAGCAAGGCCTAAAAAGTTAGGTGGTTGGGGGCTTAGAAACATCTTGTGTTTCTCGAGAGCCTTAGCTACAAAATCATTTTGGCGTAGATTGTTGCACCCTGGTATCTGTCAGCGGGTTTTAAAAGATAAATATCTTCCTCACATTTCAATATTAACTTGGTTGCGCACATCTGTTCCAGTTGCATCCACGAGTTCCCAAACATGGAAGAATTTGTTGAATGCTCTACCTTTTCCTGTGCATTGGCTAGCGTGGAAACTGGGGGCGAGGGATTCTATTATTATTGGAAAGGATGAAATCCTAGGAATGGGAAAGGGCTTGATATGCTCAAATTGGCTTAATAATATAGACTTGGGCTTGGAGGGCGATCTTGCTTCTGAATGGGACGGTTACAGAATGAGTTTGATTGGAGCGGGCATAACTTTATTTGACAGACAGGATGAGTTAAGGTGGATGGGGAGCGATTGTATTGGTCATTTAACAACAAAGAATGTATATAATGCATTGGCGTCCGAGTTGTGGAAGAACAAAATTGGAGGTTGGAGGAGAAATTTGTGGACCTGGGATTGCCCACAAAAGATCAAATTGTTTGCGTGGCTCCTCATAAAAGATAAATTGCTTACCTGGATCAATCTCCACAAGCGAGAATGGCAAGGGCTTGGTTTTTGTCAACTATGTATAGGTAATGAGGATTTTGTATTTCATGTATTTGTCCAATGTCCATTTACATGCTTTGTTTGGAAAAAGATCAAAGTTCATTTCAAGCTTGCCATAGGCTGGACGGGTTCCATAGTGTTTGAATGTTTTGAATTATGGGCTAGAAGGAACTATAGTCTCTCAACCTTTCTAGCATTCGTATGTTGGTTCATTTGGAATGAAAGTTACTTGGCAATTTATGAGTCCAAGTCCCCATCTATGGAGAAGGTCTTCTTCCTATCTATTGTTGCTGTGTCTTGCCATAGTATCCAAAAAACCCAGCGATCTATTAGACGTTCAATCCATATCTTGCCTCATCATAGAATCATTGGATGGTTAGACGCGGCAACTCAAATGAATGGGGAACTAAGTGGAGCGGGGGGTTATACAGCTCAATGAACACACAACTTACAGGTGGACTCTCAATTGTGGTGGAGGTATAAACACAAGAGCAGAACTCTTGGGAGCTTAGGTAGTCCTTACTTTGGCTGATAGACTTTCTATCACAGATTTCCACGTCATTGGTGATTCAAAAATTGTTATTGATTGACTTAATAATATTGGTTCTCTGTAGTTTATCTCCATAGACGCGGGAAAGACACGGTAAGGGAACTCATCAAGCACTTTTCTGTCATCACCTTTGCCCATGTCTACAAAGAAGAGAATCAAGAGGCTGGCATGTTATCCAAAAAGGCCCTTATAGAGCGTCCTAGAGCTATTGCATACAATCAGTGGGTTGGTGGTCACGAGGGACCAAGATTTTTTTTAAAGTTATACTAGCTGATCCTATATGACTCATGCTTGTGTGAGGGATTTTTTTTATGATAGCTTTAGGTATGCTTGTAAAGTCAATTTTTATTTATATATAAAAGTTCTTGACTACTTGTTTTTTTGTGGACAGTAGCTATACTGTTTTTTGGTTAGTCATCATGGTGGTTTAGTGGTATTTTGTAGTCTTTTGGATTTGATCAAGATTTGGCGGTGGAGATATCTTAAGGCAAGGCCTTCGTCTGTAATAGTATTTTGTCTTTGTGAACAAATTATATATCTCAATATAATGTGCAATTTTCTTGTGGAAAAAAAAAGAAATAATATTGTAGATTGACTTACTAATATGATAATTAATAAAAATGGAACTTAAAAGTTAAATATGTTAAAGAATATAGGTGTGGGATGTTAAGTTGGGCAATCTCATTTCCCAATTCCTTAGAGATGTTACATGTTACCACATTTGTTGAAAGAAGAATTCAAAGCATATATTTTACAAACCCAACCAACATGGATAATAGTTTTTGATGGATTGTTCTAGAATTTTGAAACCATTTTGTTGGACAATTTCATCCCCCAATTGATTCCTTGGATATCTTACATCTTAATACTTTTTTTTCCAGTAGAAAATTTCTCAATATATTAAAATATATGTTGTTCTAAAAAATAATACATATCCAGTGAAGTGTATCACTATAGTCCCTCTATGCCTACGATAAGGACTAATAATACATATCCAATGACACTTGTAAGAGAAACTTACATCTTAACACTTTTGCTTAAAGAAGATTTCAAAACATATACTTTACAAACCAATGAACTTTCAAGTTCCAAGTCAATATGATAATAATCTTTTATATATTGTTTTAGAATTTTGAGACCATTTTTTTTAATGAGTTTTAAAATATTTAGTAAAAAATTGTTAGATAACATCATGTATCTTTTTTTTTTTTTTTAATTTACACATTGTAATAAGTTTGATAATGACAAGAAAAATATAGTCAAAGTGAGGCTTTGAGAATGTATATATCAAAGATAATTATAGTTTTTGATTTTGAGATATTTTCTTGACTATTAGTGCCGTCCAATTAATATTAAAGTGGAAGTCATTGACACTAAGGTTAAGAACTTTGTCTATCACCATGTTTGCAATCTTGTTTGTATAACTATAATGGTCCACCAAAAATACACATATATTAAGAAAAAAACAAATCATGGGGAGAAATATCATCACCCCACTTTACCAACTAAACAAATTCCTGAGAACTTTATAATTCCTTCCACTTGAGAACTTTATAATTTTCCTTAAAATTCATGTGGAGCATGGGGGTTATAAAAACATCAGACTTTTTAGTTTACAGATGGACTTTTAACTGTGGAGAAGGCACACATACAAGGGTAGAATTATTGGGAGTATGGGCAACATTAACCTTGGCAACTCGATTGGCTATTAGAGACATCTAGGTATTAGGAGGTTCAAGAATAGTAACTGAGTGGTTAAATGATAAGGGAAGTCTATATGCATGTGCATTAGAAAGCTGGAAGAACAAAATCAGGGACCTTATCAAAAACTTCAGAGAAATCAGCTTCACTCATATCTACAGAGAATACAATAGGGAGGTGGATTTACTATCCAAATAAGCTATTCAGAAGCCATAAGGAAAAATTTCATATTACACATAGGTAGATGGAAAAGAAGGCCCCACGATGTTCATAAACTTATATTAGCGCAGCTAATAAGTTTTGCTGTTTTATTTTGTTCTAGCATGAGACAGTGTCTAGTAAAAACTCCGTTTCATGAGCGCCGAAGGACTACTTGGTAGCCTGTATGTTGCTTAGTTTTCTTTTTCTTTTTTTGGTATCTTTTTGGTATTTCGGGACATAGGGATACCCATTGATATAATGTGCTTACAACCGAGTTTTAACTATGTTATCTTGTAAAAACATATTTTGTGAACAAATTATATATCAATATAATTGAGCAATTTTCCATTGGAAAAAAAATAAAAAACAAACATAAAAATAAACAAACAATTATCCTTAAATTCATACAAATAAACAACAATAATATAAAAATAAACAACAAATGTTTTATGGAATTTGTATTCTTGCTTACAAAAGACAAATTATAGGAATCTCAACTCAATTGCCACCCATTGTGTTTCTAATTATTAGAATATTAGTTATATGATGGGCTTAAAATCCATTAATTTATTTTTTATTTTATAATATTTTTTATTTTTATTTTTATTTTATAACATGTTTAAAGTTTATATTCTTGTTTTTTTTGTCAACCTGGATAATTTGAATTAGGTAAAATGGATAAGTGAATTATTGAAAATTATAATTTATTTTTATGTAATCACTTATTTTCTCAAGGATTAGGTCTTAGTGGACTTAATCACCATCATCAAATAAAGAAAATAAATAAATTAATAAAGATTATAGTTTGTCTTGTCTTAAAATATAATAATATATTTAAGTGATGGAGTAAAAAAAATACTATATCATATAAATAAAATGTAGTATTTATAGCTTGGAAAAAAACATTTTAAAAAAATCATCATGTTGCTCATTGAATATGACTTAAATAGGGTGAGAGGAGAATCCTCCCATGCACATTTAAATTATCCACGATACTCATTTTTTATAAGCTAATTATTGGTTACTCACTCTCCCTATAAAAAAATAAATTAAATAAATTTAAAAATACTTTCATTGTTATATGAAATAAATATTTGTACATAAATAAACTATTTTGTTAAGAAAGTGTAGATCTGATGGTTGGGAGAAATTGTTTGTATTCGTCACACCATATGATTCAAAACTAGTTCAATTATTAAAGTTTAAATATTGATATTTTTGTTTCATTAAATTCAATGCTCTAGAAGGAGAAAAGTGTGTCAAATGTGTGTATGTGAAAAATGTTTTCTCTAACAACTATTTTTCAAATAATTTTTTTCTTATTAATGCTTTGATTAATTTTAAGAAATCAAAATATTTTTAAATAAGATTTTTTAAAATTATAAATATTCAATGATTAATCTTTTAACAGAATTTGCTGAAATTAATTTTTTTTTTCATTTAGTTTATTATTAAATTGTATTTATTTATATTAAATTAAATATTATTTTTAATTTTTTAATAATAAGTTATTAAATTATATAAATATAATTTAAAAATAATAAAATAGTGAAATATAATTAATTGAAATAATATGCGAAATCTCATTCTAATCAATGAATTAAATTAACACAATGTAAATTAAATGCTAAAATCAATAATGATTGGAGAGATTAGGTAATGATACTGTGTAAGAAGTCAAATATGACGAAGAACCAACGTTGAAGGTTCATAATTTCCAAGGATTCATTCAATGATCATTTAATTAATGTTATCTTTGAACACACTAAACCTCCCTTTTTTTTTTTTTTTTATAACGGTTCCTTATTTTCAACGACTCTTCTATTTGATAAGAAATTTCATGTGGGGTTGTAGACCATATAAAAGGCAAATTTATGGTTCAAGTGCATGCATGGCAGGTGAGGGGTCAAAGGCCATATTGAGTGGTTTAGGGGAGGTTTAATTTATGTTACATATTTAAAGTACAATGTTAATGTTAATTTGATGAAAAAATTAAAGTTTTTTTTTGTTATGGTTGTTTTTGGTATTTTTAATAAGAATTTGGAGATATAAATTTGGGTAAAATCACATTTTTTTTTTTGTTTTTTAAATTGTATTTTTAAATGTATAAATAGATTCAGCATGCTTAAAATTTTTGGGGCATTTTGATTATACAAATTTAACTATTCAAATCTGAAGATTCAAGACAAAATTAAACCCTTAATATCCTAGAAAAAAAGAGGAAACTTAGAAAGTTAAACTAGACAGTTATACAACAATTTCACTAAATTTTTAGACAAAATTAAACAGATAATATCCTCGAAAAAAAAACAAAACTTAAAAAGTTTAAACTATTTTTTAAACTAGACTGTTATAAATAATGGTAAATTTAAAATTCTATATCTAATTCAATCAATTTAATAGAAAAATGAATATTCTAATTTCAGCATTTTAACAACCAAAAAAAGAGCTGCAATATAAATAAGCTGAACATAGAACCAACAACCAATAGCCCAGCCAACAACCTTTTGTGAAGGTCTAATGCAATTTTTGCCCAAATCGATTGTCAAGAGCAGCTGGTATATTAAATGCCATTGATGGACTGCATCACCTATCAAGTCTCTCACCAGTCACTCCACCGTCCTCTCAACTAAAACACGGGAGTTTTAAAAGGCCATATCGGCGGTTCAGTCTATCCTTCTACCTTCTTATATATGCACATAGCTTTTTCTGACGGTTGCTGTCTGTATTTTTATAAACCAGTAGTAGTTCATCTCGTACACCTGCCCTGCACAGTACGCCTGCTTCTCCAAGGTCCTATCTGTCATCGTTTTCTTCTCAGATCCAATCCACGTTTGTCTCACACACTTGGCCTTTTCATTTCCCCATTTCGGGTTGCATAACCGTGAGCTCATTTTCATCTTCTCCTGAGCCATTTCCCATGCACCCAAGTGCACATTTTCACATTTCATAAACACCCATCTGCTCGTTTGTATACATTATCTGAGTCCGGGAACTGATTTTCCTACTATTTCCTCATCAGGTCCATAACTTTCCTATATTTCTAAGCCGACCAAGATCTGGTTTTGTTAAAACCCATCAGCTATCTCGTTCTTCCATCGAACCTAAGGGCTTATGTAGTCAACATTTAGTACATTACAGGTGCTACTGAGTATGAGGGTGGACTTCTTTCAATTGCAGGAGGATTGATTGATCAGTAGCCGGGCTGAATAGTTCGTGTGTGAAATGTTATGTCAGCACAAATGCACAGGCGTGTGCGACCTGTTCAGGTGGGTCTCTCTCCGTTGTTTGGGTTTTTTCATAGTTTCCCTTTTTTATTCTTTGTTTTCCATCTGGGTTTCCCTTGGTATAGTGTTATGGGTTCATATATTCCTGATGAATGCCTGCAAAAAACTTTAATGGGTTGAGAGTAGACTCGGTTGAAAATAGTGGGTTGTAACTCCTTACTACTCTATATGCCTGATTTCAATATTTTGTAAGTATTGTTTTGAGATCAGTATAAAAATGGTGTTAGAGAGACAGAATAGTCGGAGCAAAAATGTTAGATCAGGTTCCCTTTTGGCATAGTTTCTAGATTTTGAGCTGGCTAACCCCAGGGCTCACACTTTACTCGATGCTTATTAAGCACTGACATTCTCACCATGGCATGAGAGATCTGCAAAGCTAAAGCCAAACCATCTTCTTTTAGTTACCACCTTGCAGTTATCACATTGTACTCAGCTTTCATGCTTGACAGTGATAGAGTGGATTGCCTCTGACTGCTCCAACTAACAATGCTACTGCACAGATTAAATACATAAGGTGTGGTTGACCTAATTTTGATATCACACTTCCCGTTCTGTATCTTTGTATTCCAGTAAACTAGGTTGTTGGGCACCGCAGTCATCATAGCTTATGCCATAATTATCTGTTTCCTCTAGATATCTGCTTATCCTTTTCACAATGATCTAATGCTATCGACTTGGGTTGGCCATAACTGTGCAGTGAATCCCACGGCTTGTGCGATTTCCAGCCCTATACAGGACATCAAGTCCATATTCTGACAGTACTATAAGACGGGACTTTTTTCATTTGCTCCCACTCATCGTTAGTCTCCTGACTCGTCAACTTTGAGAGTTTCACACCAAGTCCATTTACCATTTCACTCATGCTGAGTCGCTGCGCACATGAATATCTATGCAGGATACCTCGAAATATATGATTGTGTGCAAAAGAGAGGAAAAGAATAAGTGTAACAATAACTGATCCATAGAGCATAGATGATAGAATACAGTGATCCAGACATCAAAAACAGCCAAAGATGGGCAGGATTGCCAACTTTCCAGTGAAGTGTTTTTTTGGTTTTAGTTTGTCTTTTTTAAGTGGTGGTGTGTGGGGAGGAAGAGGATCAGGAACAGGTTGGTCACCTTATGGTTCTTCCCATCTGGTTCTGGTGTCTGCTGGGCACTTTCTCCAAGGCTTCTTCATTATTGCAGGTGTGAGTCCTTGCACAAAAGGTGGAGATAATTTTCAGAAAGCAAATGCTAGATATAAACATAGTGGAGTGGTAGCAGGTCAGTCTGTAGTTGGTGGGAATCGGGATGCACGTTGATACCGGAATTCAGTCAGTTTCCTTGTTTACTACTTGTCTTTCCATAGAAAATAAATACTGCATTTAACCCAAGTTTTGCAACAGGTCTCCCTCACCCTGTATTCTATGGTAGCATTAGCTAAACTAAATTATATGGTGTGCGTCAGTTATTTGCCTTTTATATTTTAAAAATGAGCTTGCAATATATCTCAAGCAAGTTCCAGAAGACTTGATTTTTAGACTGAAGTGACTTTCATAACAAATGCTTTGGTAAGATGAATGTTAAGATGATTTGCTTTGCTAGAACTCTCTATCTTGTCGGTCATTGAGGTAAACAGAGTATGTAATGCAATCTCCATATGAGATTTATCAAGAATATTTTATTATCCCCTAGCTGTCCTAGATCATCCTTCTAAGCAGCCTGTCACATTGACTGAATTTCTTCAACCAAGACATTGATAAGCACACTTTTTTCTTCTTTGTACCATTTTGCACAGCTCTGTAATATAGAGCAGTTTGACTAAAAAGAAAATAGAGTAATTATATTATTAATATGAAGGTTTTTATTTGTAGATTGGAACTGCTCTGCAATGACATGTAAATCTGAAAGTGAAGCAAGATTGCTTCAATGATTATGGAATGAGTATAGGTATTTTAAATCTAGTTAAGACGATGGCTATTGAAGTTTTTGTCTGAAGCCAATCTGCAGAGATGCAAAAATCTGAAAGAAAGTCAAGGTAACTCCAATGAAATTGCAGATTCTAAACGACTGCTTTAAATTGTGGAAGGTAATAACAGAATGTGCAATGCCAGAGTTTAAGTAGCTATAGAAGTTATTTCTTTTCACCTTCTATTTCAAAAGATCAAATAAAGGCCAAAACGTTTTTTTCCAATAGAATAACACAAAGTGGTGTGAGTCTGACCCCAATTTCTATATGAGTTTACCCAATTTTGACAACATGTGGGAATTGGGCCTTAGCTAAGTTGCATGATACAGGGAAACGGGTACGAGTTTCAGAAATGGAAATGCGCTAGAGACGTGAACCCTCAAAAATTTGGAAACGGGGAAGTGGGATATATAGATAGATAGATAGATATGGTGATCCTAATGATGAGGATCCCAATATAAGCGATGGTGAAACATTGTTTGTCGTTTAAATGCTCTTGTGCATTATGAATTAATGCACAAGAGCATTTAAACGACAAACAATGTTTCACCATCGCTTATATTGGGATCCTCATCATTAGGATCACCCTTTACCTCTACCTTCATCCTCTAGGGACAACAGCCAACACCACCCAAATTTGGTGAAACTGCCTAATCCAAGCCTTAAAATATGGTAGAAAAAGCTTAAGATGCCTAATCAATGATTTTGGCTTGAGTGAATGGTACATTTTTTCTAAAGCCATGATAGAGCATTTCAACAATCAACACCAACAACATCGACATATGTAAAGGTCTTGGTTCTCTTGATTAAATGCTAATCCCATACCTTCATGTTTGATATAATCCAATGAAAATGCTGCAATCTTGAAAATTGATAAGTTTGTTGAATTTTGAATGGGATATGAAATTCTACTTTCTCCATATGAAGTCCAATGAGGTTGGAACCACTCTTAAAAAAATGATAATGTTAAAAATTTAGGTAAAAGTTGACATTTCCTTTATCTTTCCTTTTATCCTTAACGTGACTATTGATTACCAACATTTTTGGTCAAATCTAGTAAAAAATAGAGTCAAACCAAGTCAAAATAGGTATATATAGTGTTGGAAATGCATTTTACAGATGTTGGTACGACTCGAAAGCGTGTTTCCACTCGTATGAAATGTGTTTCCCACACATGGGATGCATCCCTACTGTTGGAAATGCATTTTTGTGTTTTGGTACGAAAATGAGCCTAGTATGTGTTAGTTTTGTAGCTTGGTAGGTGTCTCAGCATGGGCCTAAGTGTCTTAGGCATGCTAATGGACACATTAAACAACCAGATCAACTTTATTTGTCTTATCCTAAGTCTAACTTAGGAAATTAGAGAAATTTCTGTTTGAGTGGTTTGTGGGGCCAATCTAGTGGGGTGCATGACCTTAGTGCTGTGTGGGGTCTAGCCAAAGGGGGGCATACCTCCTTGTAGCATTGGAGGTTGGAATGGGCATACAATTCAATGAAGGAAGGTGGTTGGAAGAAGGATAAATTGAGGGGCTGAGGGTGAGGAGGATACACACAACTCTCATTGAGCAAGAGAGTTGGAGGGCACTTGGCTGAGAAAGAGGGCAAGAACAGAGTTGAGAGAGGGGCACTTTGGCTGGGTCGAATCTACAGGGAAGAGCAGGGCCGTACAACAAGCACACATCAACAAGCAAGGAGGCCGTACATCGACAAGGAAGAGGGCAAAGAAGGAGGGTCGTATAGGGTCGTACTGTACATGGCCGTACATGCCTTACTTTGTTGGGGCCGTACAGCCTCATCTTGGCTCGATCGTATTGTTGGATAGTGAGTTGATTTCTGCTGGAAGAAATTTTGGGTTTTCTGCTGTAATTTTCTCATTCCTTTGAAGCCAATAAAGCCCCTCCTTTACTGGTTTTCCCCACACTGGGGTTTCAAAGGTATTTCTGGTGTTGTCCATTTTATGTGCTTGGTCTGTGTGTATGCTTTTGCTATTAATTTTTGGTTAAATAACTCAGTTGTAGGTTAGTTGCATAATTTTTGAATTTATATCAACAAAGTATATTTTCCGGGTTTAGTAAATTATTGGCAATAATCTCTGTGTGGTGAGTTATAGAAAGTTAACATGGTATTAGAGCTCAACCTCTGAGTACAGAAGGAGCCAAGTTATTTGCTGTGCAGACCAGGGTGTGAATCAACAAGGGGACGTGTTACCAGAAAGTGTGTGGAGTCAGAACAACTGACTTAAATGGCAAGTGCAGGCTTGAGGTTTGAAGACAGGCTGGAGGGTGCCTCAAACTTTAGTCCTTGGAGGGGGGAGCGAATGGGTTTGCTGTTGGAGGAGAATGGATTGTGGGAGTTTGCTGAAGGGAAGGCAGTACTTCCAGTTGATCCAACACAACAATCGACCCATCTTAAGAAGGACGTGAGGACAAGTAGGATAATTGTTGATGGAGTCAAGGACCACATCATTGCTCATCTATCTGGCAAGAAGACAACTAAGGAGATGTGGGAGGCCGTCGTGAAGTTGTACTAGTCTGACAACCAGAGTAGGAAAATGCTGCTCAAAGAGAAGTTGAGAAGCACTAAGATGGCCAAGGGAGAGTTAGTGGCTACGTACTTCACCAAGTTCACTCAGATCAAAGATGAACTGGCAGCTGTTGGGGAGGCCGTGGACGAGACAAAGCTGGTGAGGGCAACCTTGAATGGCTTCACTAAGCAGTGGGAAGTGTTTGTCTCAGGAGTGGTGTCTCGAGAGAAACTCCCTGATTGGGAGAGGTTATGGGATGACTTCACCTTGGAGGAGTTGCGAGTTGATGCCTCTTAGGCTAGCCAGGAAAGAGTGAAGAGGAGGAGAATGCGACTCTTCATGTGAAGAAGAGCAATGGAGGAGGTTCCAGGGACATGAGCAAAGTGAAATGCTTTGCATGTCACAAGACTGGCCACTATGCTAGCTAGTGTCCCAAGAAGAAGAAGGAGGAGGCACAAGTAGCAACATCAACATCTCTACTGAGATAGATGAGTTTACAGAGAAATTCGATGAGGAATTTTCTTTGGTCTTTTTTTTTTGAGCAACAGATTTGTGGAGTTGGAGGATATTGGGGCATGGGGTTCGTGGACAATGGATCATCTCGCCACATGATCGGAATGAGGTCGGTGTTCCTTAGTGTTTCGGAGACGGGCTCAAACTTACATGTGAGGAGTGGGGCTAGCACCATGCATGCAATGAAGGGGGTTGGATGTGTCAGATTCCAGCTAGAGTTAGGTGGTTCTCTGGAGGTGGCCAAGGTGCTGTTTGTTTAAGAGTTGAAGGTTAATTTGCTCTCAGTATTAGCTCTGGAGGATATGTGGTATGTAGTCATGTTCGAGGATGGACATGTACTCATAGGTTTAGAGGGTGCAACCTTGGATTCAACAATGAGGCTTGGCATTAGGGAGGGTATGTACTATGATGTATAAGGTGTTGGGACAACCTGTAGTGGCGTCCAAGGGGATCTTGGATCAAAGATCAGTGTCAGAGACTGAGTCTTGTGGATAAGTGGTTTCATCCAAGATTGTCAGCTAGTATGACATGACATTGATGGATGAGTTATCAGATTAGAGTGCAACAAAGGTAGCAAGAGGGTTGTCCAGTTCAGAGGGAGCAACTACAACAACAGTATCAGATTTGATGGGTCAAAGATTGATCCAGGTGGAGACACCTCCCTTGCTAAGAGGGAGTGTTAGTTTTGTAGCTCGATAGGTGTCTCAGCATGGGCCTAAGTGTCCTAAGCATGTTGATGGACACATTAAACAACCCAGATCAACTTTATTTGTCTTAGCCTAAGTCTAACTTAGGAAATTAGAGAAATTTCTGTTCGAGTGGTTTGTGGGGCCCAGTCTAGTGGGGGGCGCATGGCCTTAATGCTGTGTGGGGTCGAGCCAAAGGGGGGAGCACTTCCTTGGAGCATTGGAGGTTGGAATGGGCACACAATTCAAGGTAGAAAGGTGGTTGGAAGAAGGATAAATTGAAGGGTTGAGGGTGAGGAGGATACACACAATTCTCATTGAGCAAGAGAGCTGAAGGAGGGCGCTTGGCTGAGGCATTATTGGTCGAGGAAGAGGGCAAGAGCAGAGTTGAGAGAGGGGCGCTTTGGCTGGGCTGAATATGCAGGGAAGAGCAAGGCCATATAACAAGCACACATTAGCAAACAAGGAGGCTGTACCAGAGGCTGTGCAACAACAAGGAAGAGGGCCAATTCTGGCTGTACTACATTAGCAGAAGAGGGCCGAAAATCAGAGGCTGTACAGGCCGTACTGTATAGGGTTGTACAGGTCGTATTTTGTTGGGCCGTACTGTTGGATAGTGAGCTGATTTCTGTTGTAAGAATTTCTGGGTTTTCTGCTGTAATTTTCTCATTCTTCTGAAGCCAATAAAGCCCCTCCTTTGTTGGTTTTCCCCACAGTAGGGTTTCCAGGGTATTTCGGGTGTTGTTCATTTTATGTGCTTGGGTCTCTGTGTATGCTTATGTTGTTAATTTTTGGTTAAATAACTCAGCTGTAGGTTATTTGCATAATTTCTGAATTTATTATCAACAAAGTATATTTTTCGGGTTTATTATATTATTGGCAATAATCTCTGCATGTTGAGTTATAGAAAGTTAATAATATGGCCTTGTACTAGACGTTTCCTGCAACATAGGGCCTTAGTAATGAACATGCCTATACTTTAGGAATCTAACTTGGTAATAGGATTGTTTTTAACTTGTGATATTGTACAAGTGGGTCACTTGAACCTTGTAACAAGTGAGACACAACCCATATCCTATTGGGGGAACATGGGGTTTATCCTCTAACAATGGCTAGTGTGCATTTACACCTATCATGGGTGCACACACCTCTCACTTGTGCACCCTGGCTACGCTGTTGGACATCATTCATTGAGATTTGGAGAGAATACTTGCTAATTTGCTCCAAACCAACTTTCTCTTTGGTCAACTAGTGAGTTGATCTTGGTATGTGCTTAAAGTGGTATACTAAGTTCTAACTCTTATTATTCAATGATAATAATAATATTAATGTCAAATGAATGACCAAAAAGTTAGGCCAATGGGACCGAAGAAGAAAAGTACAATTGGTTATAAGCATCTTATAGGACTGCCTAACACTATGAAAACATAAGGTAAGGTAAACTAACAAATTTGTGACAAAAAAATAAAGAGCATGATCTAATAATGTTGGAAAGAAAGAAGGAAGAGGAGAAGGTGCTAGATACAACAACATGATCTAATGCCATTTTCCAAATTTTCATCCAATTATGACATATATATTTCTTTTGATTGAACTTCATTTGTTAAAAAAAACCCACATTGTTAATCTTTGTAGCTTTATAAAAAATGCGTCTTGATTGTATTCTTTGGCCAAGAGCCATAATGGAGATTGCCATAATGGATATCCCTCGACTGTTGATTCCTCTTTTTTATTTAAAACAAACTAGAACTTTACTTGATATAGAACTAGAGCATATTGCTCGTAATGTGCTAACTGAGTTGTTTTATCGAACTCTTCTTTTCTTCCTCTTCTTTTGTATACATTGACCATTTTATATCTTTTTTCCTTGCTGAACCATATCCTCAAGTTTTAGTTCTGTCACATGACTAACTCTCTTAATAACCACTTTACTTGTGAGTCTCTACTTGGTATGAGATTATGTCTCTCTCTCTCTCTCAATACCCTATTTGTATTGGCCCTTTCAAAACCTTCTTCAACCCTTTAGGACTTGGCCAAACAACTTGTCTAATGGCATCCTTTTTAGTTCTTCCCTTGGTTCCCTAGGTAGGCTTTGGATATCCCCTTTTTGTACTTCCACCCTACTCTTTTGCATAGGATTTGCATTTAGGGTGACTTTGTTACTGGACAAGAAAGATACCCCTATTTGGCTCTTTCTTTTCAGAAGGGATTACCTCCCTTGGTCCCCTTATGGTTGCAAACAATGTTGGTTCTCTTGTTTATTTCACTCCTTCAATTCATCTAAATTTCTATTGAGCACCTCTCCTCTTTCTTGTACTCTTTGGATGCCTTCAATCACCTCCTCTCTTGGAAAAGGGAGATCAATAGGGCTTTCACATATGACATTTAGTAGATGTACACTTAGAGCACTTAGATCTCCCCATCTTAGACTCTTGGCCACAATATGGCCTTTTATTGCAAGCATTTTATGCAGTTGTAGGATGGTCTCATTGTTTGTCTTGGCTACATTCAACGACATTGGTCTCATAGTCTGGACTTTGAAGATCTCGCTTGACTAGCTGTAGGGTTGTTTCCCACATCCTACAAGTTAAAACAAATTACCACATGCTAGAATTTGAGAGGATATGTTAGTTGTGCCATCTTTAGGAGATCGAGTTAGAGTAGCACTTTGTCTTAAGATGCTCTACATACTATGATATTCAGGGGAGGTTCCACTTCTTATCCTGGGATTTAGGAGGTTCTCATTCTACTCTTTTTGGTACCCTTATCAAGGATGCCTAGATTTATACATTTGCTAGGTGATCACCCATAAATGAGATACTATGTGTGACCCCTCTAGGCTTGGTACCACTAGGTGCATTACCTCTTTATTCCACCCCATCTTGGCTATTTGAGAGGATATGTTAGCTATATGCCATCTCTAGGATGTCAAGTTAGAGTAACACTTTGTCTTCAGATGCCCTACATACTATGAGATTCAATACGACGAAAATTACAAGGTCCTTCACCGCGAGCTTCGACATGCATTCACCCATGCTCACCTCTCCTACCCCAGCCTCAAAGTATCGTTGTCTCCTCCGTCGCAAGAAACGTCTTTTTGTCTCTTAGAGGAGATATGACTTATCCATTTCCCTTGCTCACTCTCCTAAAAACTTCTGGCGTATCATCCTCCTCCCCCATTCGACCTTGACCCCAATTGCATGTTTTCCCACATATCCACTCTCTATGATATTTTGGGATAGGCCCATATTCATGTTACCTCTCCACCCTCCTCACGCTTTTTATTTTCAGACAAGGACATCCGAGAGGTTGTTTGGGTGATGAACAACAACAAAGCAACAAACGAGGAAGGTTTTCAGGCAAAGTTCTTTAAGCACGATCTTCATGCTTTGGTTTCTCACTTGGCTGATCTCTTCAACCATGTGGTTCGTACAAGTTTTCCTTTGGCTTGGTCACATCACATCATTCACCTGATACACAAATCGGGGCCCAACTCAGATCCCAACAATTACAAGATGATCATGGTGGGCCATACATTCTCGAAGCTCTATGCTACGACTCTCCATAGGAAAGCTCTCTAGTGAGCTTGAGAGTAGACACCTCAGAGCTAAGGGACAAACAAGATTCTGACCTGCTCATTAGACCATTGATCACATTTTTACCCTTTGAACCATCATTGAGGAGGGGCACGACATTGATCTTTGAAAGTCTATTACTGCTTTGTAGGTTTTCAAAAGTCTTTCGACTTTGTCTCGAGAGAAGCCATGTTCTAGAGGCTTAGAGACATTGGCATCTCCCATACCCTATTGATTGCAATCATGCGCCTCTATGAGTCAGTTCTTGGTCGCCTTCGCACAGTTCATAGGATGCCGGATTTCATCAAGAGTACTACAAGAATTAAGCAAGGCTGCCCCTTGTTCCCCACATTGTTTGGGATTTATATTGGTGAGCTAGAGACCTTTCACCACGAGCATATCCAGGATAATGATGGTTGTCTCCTCCACAAGGTTTTGATATCCATCTTGCTTTTCGTCGATGATGTGGTCCTCCTAGCCTCGTCTCCAGCAGGATCACATAGACAATTGGATGCCCTAGCTCTCTTCTGCGACCTTCGGTAGTTGATGGTCAACCTAGGTAAAACCAAGGTTATGATCTTCAATGGGTCGAAGAAGTTCATAGACCTTCACTTCTTCTTCAAAGGGGAGGAGATCGAGATCTCCAACGTCTACACGTACTTGGGAGTACATTTTCAGGACCCCGTTTCAGTTTGTGATCGACCCTCCAACCTTGGATTGCCAAGCGTTATAGGTCTTTAGCCCTTCTCGAGAGACGATGTTTTCGCCACCATTTTTAGGACATCTTATCCAAGATGTTTCTCATGGACTCTCTTATCCGACCCACTGTTCTCTATGGCTCAGAGATATGGGGGCCTTCCTTACTGGAGTTGATTTGGCCTCAGTTGAGAGAGTCCAAACTCTTCTCCTTCGACGCATCATTAGATGCAAGCAGACTGTTCCTCATCACATCATCCTAGCAGAGTTTGGGGCTTGGCCCTTTCGACTTTAGATGGTGTTTGGACTCGTCTCTTTTCTACATCGCATTTGGGGCCTAGCCGACTCAGAGAAGGGGTGAGATAGGTACCTGTACTTGGCTTACCGCTCTTCTGAGACAATTGGCCTCTCTAGCCCTTGGGGTTGGGCTCGAGGTTGGTTTGTAGGGGTCTCAGATCTTTTAGGGTCTGTGGGCATTCAGATTGATCGTCTCTGTCCATTTCGGTATTCTTTGGATACACTAAGCCATCTCCTACCGACCAAACAAGTGTTGAACAAGATCATCAAAGATGACATTTATAGGCAGTTTATGCAGATCACTTGGGTTAACCCCCCTGGTGGGTTACGCCCAAAGATGGCCTTTTATGCTTGAGCATTTCTTGGGACTTAGGGATGGGTTCATCATTCGACCACAATATACATTCCGACCTTGGATGCATGCTCTTTGCATTCCTCTAGAGACAGACCACCAGATCGACCAACCAGACAGGATCTGTCAGCTATGCCAACTACAGGAGGTTGAGATTGAGGAGCACTTCATCTTCTGGTGCCCCGTTTACTATGAGATTAGGTGGCGGTTTCATTGCTTATTCAGGGGGACTTAGACCCTCACGGGCTTCTTTAGGTTTCAGGATCAACGATGTTTAGCTTTATACATACATGAAGCCCTTAGGTTTTCGAGCCCATACTCTTTAGCCTCCTATGAGACCAGACCCTACTCGACAGATCACCTCCTCCTTCCCGGTGCTACCCTCAGGAAGGGGCACTAAGAGACAGATCGATACCAGTGCAACCCCAGACTCTGGATCAGTGCGGACTTGTGGGACCTTCCCTCGTCCCACGAGATTTCAGTGACCTGACCAAACTAGATCCCTTCTCAAGAGACGGATGAGATTCCCCAGACCTCGTCGGTGCACTACCTCTACCAGTCAGTAGTGCAGTGGACAATCCAAGCACCCACGAAGTTCCCCTTGGGACAACCGACTATACTCAACTTTCTTCATTCGGCCTCAGATGGTAGGAGAGATGGATCCATTCCATGACAGATCTACTTCCTTCTTTTGGTTTCTCTTGTCCTTAGATATTCTTCTCCTACGATCCACCCCATCATCAACGCAGGTATCTGAGCTCAGGGCGGAGGGTTCATGTCTTGACGTAGATCTCACTTTCTACTACTATAACTTATTGCACTTTACTTTCTGCATCTCACCTTTTATAGGAGACCTTTTGGTACTCCTGCATGGTATTGACATCATTGTACTCAACAGTCCCTTTGACCTACTTTTGTGGTCATCAGTTGGACATTAATAAAATTATCTTATGTTATCTTATCCCTTCTTGTCTTGAGATTTAGGAGGTTCTCATGCTACTTTTTTTGGGCACCCTTATCAAAGATGCCTATATTTATACATTTGCTAAGTGATCACCCATAGATGAGATACTGTGTGACCCCTCCAAGCTTGGTATGACTAGGTGTGTTACCTCTTTTTTTGTTCCATATCAGTAGTTGGAGGCACTGATCATTAGACAAACCCTCCAACTAGGGAGGTGGACGACGTCATATTCGCGAAACCTCTTACTTGACAGGCATACATCTCACATCTATGAAGTCTTAGAACCACTCTTCTTTTGTGTTGTTGCTCATGCCAGATCGAGTATTCAAACTTCCATCACCAGATTTTTCTCCTCGACCTATGATGTTAGGAAAGTTTTAACAAATCGCTTCAGAGTTCCTTCTAGGATCACCTAGTCCCCTTAGCCTTGGGCACTTTCCTGAGGACATTACCAAGGTTTGCATCAACTCCTTTACAGTGATACATGACGATGAAAGGGATGCCTCTACTCCCTCCTTTACATCTATGGCCATATCCAACAATGGTGTTGAGTAGTGGTTCTTCTTTTCTCTGAGTTTGAATTGTTGGGGACTTGGCCATCAAGAGGGATTGAGATCTATACGTAGCACTTTGTTCTCTGGAGATCATTGCCTCAATGACGCTCGTGGGCACGCTTGATGTTGGTTCTCTAAGGTCTTTGAGTTATTTTTGAGTTATTTCAATCCGTGGCCATCTCTCGAGACCATCTTCCCCCTTTCAGGCACTCCCTAGATGTTCTAGGTTACCTCTTGCCATCTGTGGAGGACAAAACTGGGGAATTAGAGACAACATTTATAAACAATATATCAAGGTCACCTGGATGGTGCCTCTAGAAGATCTTGCCTTGAGATGGCCTTCTACTTTGAGCACTTTTTGGCATTTGGAGATGGCCTCATCGTCTGACCTCCATACACGTGCAAACATTGGATGCATGCCCTTAGGATCTCCCTTGGTTAGTTTTGGGTGCTCCCAAAGACTCTGAGTTGAGATAGATCACCACATCTTGCCTCTTGACAGGGTTTGTCGGTTTTATGCCACCTACAAGAGCCAAAGACGAAGGAGCACCTCATTTTCTGATGCCCCATCTATTATGAGATCAAAGGGACATACTATTGCCCATTTTAGGATTGGAGGAGCTCCCTTCCCAATTTTTTTCGCTACCCTAACCGTGGATGCCTCGTTCACTTCATGAGGGAAGTATTTAGACATAGATCTTAGTGTCTACATATCTTGTCCTAGATGGAGGCTCTAAGGAGGATCATTCCATACTTCTTGCCAGTGTTCCACAGGGACACGACCCCCAGGGCGGGGTGTGTGCCCCCCACGTTTCCCACGCACACAAGACATGGGGGTGCCTGGGGAGTTGTTTCCCCACGTCTCCCTTTTGCGGAGACACGAGGAGATGTGGGGGACCAATTTCCCTAAAAAAGGTGCATGTGGGTGTCTCCCTTGAATAGGGGGGCTTGTGGACGTCCCTCCTTGAAAGGGGGACTCCTAGGCGTTCCACCTCGAATTTTTGCCTAATAAGGCTTAAAAAAACAAAAATTAAAAATTAAAAAGCAAAAATTAAAAATTAAAAAACAAAGATATAAATTGAGAGTGACTCTGACTCAGAGACAAATAGTGACATTCCCTTTGATGGTCTTGATGACTTAATGGTAGAGGACTGGTCAATGAGATTGACTCCATGATGCTCATTTTATTTTCAATGGTCATTGTCCATCGTTAATTTTCAGTTTTAACTTTTGAGTCTCGACTCTAGATATTGATGACCTCAGACCAAGTCTTTGACTCGTCACTCTTTACTATAGTCTATTTTTGAGTTTGAGTAATTCCAATTTACCATTTCAGGCTTTAGTATCTACTATTTTGCTTAGTACTAATTATATTCTAGAATGAAGAATAATAAATTTAAATCAATGTATCAATATTTTAATATTTCTGTTTCATTTATGATTTATGAATCAATGTATTTCATTACCGAATTTGAATTTGAATCATGTTTATATCGTTTACAAATTGGAATTTACTAATTTAGTACTATTTAGTATTTT
Source organism: Picea engelmannii (assembly GCA_009831015.1). Classification (NCBI taxonomy): domain Eukaryota; kingdom Viridiplantae; phylum Streptophyta; class Pinopsida; order Pinales; family Pinaceae; genus Picea; species Picea engelmannii. The sequence goes on along the minus strand of ML802564.1, from coordinate 62,201 downwards.
ACTATTTATTATTTAGTATTTGCATTGCACAATGATGAATTTGCATGGATGAATTGTTATTGTTGAGATTTTATCATTATTATTATTTTTTTTAAATTTTATGTTTAATATTTTTTATATTATATATGTGATGTCCCCTGTCCCCCATTTCCCTAAAATCCCTAAAATTTGGGGGTGCTTCCACACATCCCCCCTGTGCGTCTCCCCGCTCCCATGCCCCCCGTCCCGGAGTCTTGGTGGAACATTGCTTCTTGCTTGTCTCATTGGATTAGAACAACAAGTGCAGGTGGAGATCTGTGATACTTCAAACTTTAGATTGGTGTGACCTCTGGTTTCCTCTTGACCCCCCCTCCTTGGGAGGTTGACTGCCCTCTTTGAGACCCTTGAGGAGTTGCCGTTCCAGGACACAAGGCCTACACCACCAGACGAATAGATGTATGAGCTCTAGGCGGCCTCAGAGTTGGGCTTCTCCCATCCAATGCACTGCCCCTTAGGTTCGTTCGAGCAACTAGGCTTCTATATGGATTTTCTTCCCCATGACCTTGGATGTTAGGAGCACTGGTCTTACTCACTCTTGTGCACCCCCTCGCTCCCCCTGCCCATGATCATGCAGCCAGGGCCTCTTTTGCCCTGATTACTCCCTAGAGGATAGCATCCACCAATGCAGTAGCCCTTTCATAGTTATTGAGGACTCTGATGAGGAACTTGTATTGTGGTCCCCTCACTCGTCCTTGGCAGCCAGCTCTAGCTCCAGCAGGCCTTGACATCCTCTCTTCTGTTCAGCATCGAGGATCACTAGTTTCTAGCATCCTTCTTGTACTTGCACCTTATTTTAAATCTTCTCTTAGCGAGATACTTAGTTCTTTATCTTTTTCTGCTTTAAGTATTGATATTGAAGTTGCTTTGACACTCCCACTTTGTCCCTACACTGCATGTGTACTAATTTAGTCCCATTGGCCTACTTTTGTGGTCATTTGCTGGACATAAATAAAATCATCTTATCTTATCTGATCTTCCTGGGGCTTTTCATTTTAGTTCAACCTTTCAGGAGACATTTCCAGAGGCTCCTGAAAGAGGTTGCTCACCTGATGGCCTTCCCATATGGTTCTGATGGGCACTTTCTATCAGGGTTCATTTCTGCAGGTGTGAATCCTTGCACAAAAGGTGGAATTAATTTTCAGAAAGCAAATGCTAGATATATGCATAGTAGAGTGGTAGCAGATGACATTGTAGTTGTTGGGATGCATATTGAGACCCGAGATCAATTGGTTTCCTTGTTCACTACATATCTTCCCATGAATAACAAATGCTGCTTTTAAAGTTTTAACCATATATCTGCAACATGTCTCCCTCTCCTCGTATTCCGTGCTAGTTTTAGCTAAATAGATTATAGTGTGCATCAGATATTCCCCTTTTATATTTTAAAAATGAACTTGCAATGTAATTCGATCAAGTTGCAGAAGACTTGGTTTTAAAACTGAAGTAGCTTTCATAACAAATGTTTTGGAAGGATGAATACCAAGATGATTTAGTTTTCTGGAACACTCTATTTGGTCGTTCACTGAGGTAAACAGAGTATGTAATTGCAACCTCCATGTGAGATTTATCAAAACTATTTTATTGGCCTTAGGTTGTCCTAGATCAACCTTATAAGCATCCTGTTGTGATCGACTGTTTGTCTTCATCTAAGACATTGATAAGCAAACATTTTTCTTCTTTGTTCTGTTTCACACAGCTCTATAATTAGAGCAATGTGACTAAAACTGAATATAGTAATTGTATTAAACACTAAGAAGGCTCTTATTTGTAAATTGGAACCGTTATGTAATGGCATGTAAATCTGAAAGGAAAGCAAGACGACCTCAATGTTTTTGGAATGACTATGGTTATTTTAAACCAAGTTAAGATAATTGCTGTGGAAGTCTTTGTCTGTAATCAATTTGCAATGATGCAGAAATCTGAAAGAAAATCAAGGTAACTTCAATGCCATCGCAGATTCTAAATGAGTGTTCAAATTGTGGAAGGCAAAAGAGAACGTGCAATGCCAGAGTTTAAGTAGATATAGAGTTTCTTTCTTTTTACCCCCTATTTCAGAAAATCAAATAAAGGCCAAAGAAATTTTTACATTAGAATAACATAAATTGGTGTGAGTCTGGCCCCAATTTCTTTAGAATTTTTCCTGAATTTGACAGCATGCGGGGACTTTACAAGTGGGAATTGGGCCTAATTAATGAACATGAGTCCTTATACTTCTGTAATATAACTTGTTAGCAGGACTACTATTAACTTGTGATATTGTGCAAGTGGGTTCCCTGCCCTAGATCTTGTTATGGGGGACGTCGACCCATGAAAGAAGTAGGACAAACCCCATATCCTTTTGAGGGATACAGGGTGTATCTTCTGACAGCAGCTGTGGTGCATCTGCACCCAGTGCAGGTGCACACACCTTGGAGTCGGTGTGTGGATCCTCAAGAGTGGGTGCATGCACCATGGCTATATTGTTGGACAACATGCACGCTGAGCTTTGGAGAGAAGACTTGCTAATTTGTCCCAAACCAACTTTCTTCTTGGTCAATTGGTGAGTTGATTTTGGTGCATGCTTAAAGTAGAATACTAAGTTCTGACTCTTATTATTTAATGAATATTTTGTAATGTAAAGCAAAAGTTTAAGAATTTATGTAAGTTGTTTATCGCAGGGTTTGAACTTTGTACTTGTGCAAAGCCCCACCACAAGACCCCAAATCTTGTGTAACTATGGAAGAAACTACCAGTCACCTAAGTAGAATCTTCCCTTGTCTTAGTGATGGAGGAGGTCCACCACAAGGGAGGCTTCCCTGGTGACCTCAAGGATCGAATGGCAAGTTTGATAGCCAAGCCTACTGCCCCCCATCTTGATTACCTGTTAGTTGGTCTAGGTCTAGAAGGAAAGAGAGGTTGTAAGGTGATTGTTGTACCTGCCCGGAACAAAAACAATTTGTAGCATATGTATAACAATTACCAAGCTAAAGTATGCAACACTAACCTCTATAGACACTAGACAAGTTAGATTGCATTGGCTGTTATAAATTTGTAGCAGTAAACAGTCATACAACAATAAATGATTTGTAACAACAACAATAATTAATGCTCAGAAACACCACAATTGACCATGAAAAGCAAGTATTTAACCAATAGAATATTATCCAATTTCTAGAGATGATTTTCGAACAAGTTATAAGCCACTTATAATTAATTAGGTGTATTCAGCAAGTCAAGACATTTTTTAGTGGATGTAGCAAACTTTTATAACAAGAAGAAGAAATATCATGAGTTTGCTTGATTTAGGGTTAGTAGAGCTCAAGCTGGCCTAAGGCTTTTATGGCGGCCTTTATAATTTAGCAATAGCATATACATAGAGCAGCTGCATCAACCTTTGGGCCTTTAGCCCCTTCTTCTCATGAGATAATGGACCATGATCCATTACTGAAGTTTAGTGCACTATGAGAGGCTCCAGGATGGAAAGTGTTAAGTATGGTGGGGAACGAAACGTTTCCCTTGTAAGGGCCCCCTAGTAGTACCCCTTTTCCCTGGGCGGTGGCAACACGTGACTAGGGCATAGAAGCTGACCACCAAGGTGAAACAAGGCAACTAACACAATTTCCCAAGCCAATGATCCATTATCCAACTTCAACCAAAGATCCTCATTCACATGCCCAACAAATTAAGCACAACACTTCACATGAAACGACTAACATTCTGTTAGCTTTTTAGCTTGGGAGGTACTCCGCATGTTTGTCTTGTATGCGTAAGTAACCTTGTACCTACACTACTAGACACTTGACTTTGTAATGGGTTTTTATAAAGTTGTGATAAAGTGGTTCTTTTATTAAAGTGACTTTTTAATAAAGTCTACCTTCTAATATTAAAGTGACTTTATCTCAGAAAGTGCACTTATGTTATAAAGTGAATTTGTACTTTAATATTTTAAAGTGATTTATTTTGGAGGGAATGAATCATGACCCTTGATCTTGTAAAGGCAAGATTAGATCTTGGCCATTATATCTAGGGTTGGAGAAGGTGAAGGGTCACTTTCAGATTATAAGAGAATGCATTGGGTAGTGTGCAAGATACAATGAGGAAGAGTTTGAGAGAGATTTTCCGAGAGCTTGAGAGAGGAAAGAGGGCAGCAAGGAGGGTGCATTTCCCAAGAGAGATTGGACACAATATGCATGTTTGTCTTGTATGCGGAAGTAACCTTGTACCTACACTACTAGACACTTGACTTTGTAATGGCTTTTTATAAAGTTGTGATAAAGTGGTTCTTTTATTAAAGTGACTTTTTAATATAGTGTACCTTCTAATATTAAAGTGACTTTATCTCATAAAGTGCACTTATGTTATAAAGTGAATTTGTACTTTAATATTTTAAAGTGATTTATTTTGGAGGGAATGAATCATGACCCTTGATCTTGTAAAAGCAAGATTAGATCTAGGGTTGGAGAAGGTGAAGGGTCACTTTCAGATTATAAGAGAATGCATTGGATAGTGTGCAAGATACAATGAGGAAGAATTTGAGAGAGATTTTCCGAGAGCTTGAGAGAGGAAAGAGGGCAGCAAGGAGGGTGCATTTCCCAAGAGAGATTGGGCACAAATCCCAAGGAAGTTTTCTGTGTGAGAGTGCTGTAATTTTTTTGCTGTTAGAGAGGCCGTACTGTATGGATTCGTACAGTTCGTACAACAGACTAGGAGGGCACGGATTTCAAGGCAGCTTGCTGCACACAAATCGAGGCAACTTTTTCATTGTTTTCTGTTGGTGAAGAGGACAATTTTGTTGCTGTTCGTACATCAGTTATTTGGCACAGATTTCGAGGTGTTGTAAAAGGGCAAATCCGTATAGTAGTACAAATTTTTTGGGCACAGAAATCGAGGCAGAAATTTGGGATTGTTGGGTGCTGTAAGTTATTTCTCTTGGCTGGAAATTGTATTGTTGTTGCTGATATATCTTTCCCGAAGCTAATAAAATCTCTCTCTCTCTCTCTCTTTGGGTTTCCCCACATTGGGGTTTTCCCTGGCATTGCCTAAATTTCTGAGTATTTTTGTGTTGAATGGTTGTTGTTCATTGTGTTTATTCTGCTGCAAAATTGCTTAGCAATGTGTATTTCTGCTTATGGTAATTTCTGAATGTGGGTTTAGACATTTTAGAGTTCATAGAAGACAATTGTCTCTAGGTTGCTAGGTGCATGACATAATTATTTACTTGCTGATTTTGTCATTTAAATTTCTACACATACCTCATGGTGACGCTGACTTATGATCTCCCACACACTAGGTTGCTTAGATGTGATGAGCCTTGGCCGATCTGTAGCTGTAAAGGTAAATGAGGGGGGCTGCTAGGCTGCCATCTGTGGTCATGCTGATCATCATCATGTTCTCCATTGCAGGCCACGAGACACGATCTCCTCTAGTTACCCCTAGGCATGGAGGGGTATTAGGGCTATCTAACTAAAATTTCATCCAATTATGATATCTTGTTCTTTAAATCAAAGCATCATTAGTTTGAGAAGAAGCTACATGGTTTAATCTTTGTAGCTTTGCAAAACAATGCTGCTTGATTGTATGCTTTGAATAAGAGCCATAACAGAGATCCTTAGGTTGTAGATTCATCTTCTAATTTAAAACAAACCCGGGTTTAACGTGATATAGAACTAGAGTATATTGCTCCTAATATGCCAATGGAGTCGTTATCCTATTTTATCATACTCTTGGTGCTTTTGCTCCTATTTGTTTGACTTCATTGACCCTTTCCTTCCTTTTACTCGATGATTTGTTTTCTCCAATTCCTCAAATTTCCATTGACAACTTGCCCTCCTCCTCATCAGTAGGTGATGGCTCCTTTAGGGCTTGAACACATCCTCTAGGCACCTCTAGTTGAGACATTTCTTTCAGGTTCTTGAGAGTGTTCCTCTCTTCTTTGGGACTCCCAACCTTGTATCTCTATCTTTGTGTTTCTTTGAGGATAGATTTTAGATTCTATGTTTTTGACCTCAGAGGATATATATACTTTTATAGGAGCTGCATTTGCACTCCCACTATGTATGCATTTGCACTCCCACTATGTATTGTTTCCAGTGTACCTAGTAGTCCCTTAACCCATTTATGGACACTTGTTGGACATTAAAAAAATTATCTTGTCTTATCATTCTATCACATGACCAATTTTCTTAATAACTACTTTCCTTGTGGGTCTCTCCTAGTTATGGGATTCCCTTTCAACTCTCTCTCTCTCTCTCCATGTCCTATTTATATTGTCCCTTTCAAAACCTTCTCCAATATTTTAGGGCTTTGCCCAACAACGCCTCTAACAATATCCCTTTTGGCTCTTCTTTTGTTGGGTGCTTTCCCATTTGGATGTCCTCTCCATTGCCTAAAGTATTGTCAAGCTCTCCATGCGCTAGCATTCCTTGTATTTTGCCAATGCATCTTGATATATTCAATTCTTCCTTCCTCAAACTATGTTTCATCTTATCGATTAACCTTCAACACCTCGATTGCTTAAGTAAGCTTTTGGGTATCCCTTTTTTGTAGTTCCAACTCCTTAATGCTCTTTTGCATGGGATTTGCATCTTTGTTGATTCTGCTGTAGCTTGCCAGACGAGATATATACCTTTATTTGGCTCCTTTCTCTTTAGAGGGGGTTGCCTACCTTGGTTCTTTTGGTCACAGTCAATGCTGGTTCAACAATTAATTCGCTCCTTCAATGTGACATTTCTATTAAGTGCCTTCCCCCTTTTAAGTACTCTTTTGGATGCTCTTGTTCATCTCCTTCCCTTGAAAGGAGAGATCAACAAGGTTGTTAGGGATGACATTTATTGGATGTACACTCAAATTACTTGGTTCTCCCCACTTGAGATTCTTGACCCCAATTTGGTCTTTTATTATGAACATTGTATGCAATGGCAGGACAATCTCATTGCTCTTCCTAACTATATTCAATGCCATTAGTCCCATGGTCTTACGATCCTACTCGACTAGTTACGATTTATTTCCACAACCAATGGGTTGAGACTAGTGTTATCGGAACTGGTCGAACCTGCTGGTTGAACTGGTTCTAGAGGTTTTCTAAGTGGAATTGTTGGTTCCAATTGAAAATGGGCAGTTCCATATGGAATCGATCGGTTCCGTACAACGTTGTATAAGCGTGTGTGGGCACACTAAGTTCACATAAAAATCAGGAAAAATTAAAAAAAACCTAAAATTGAAAACCCAAAACCTAATTCTAAACCCCTCCCTTATCTAAAACCCTGAATTTTTCATATTTGTGTCTAATCTTTTGGATTCACATGGATGTACATGAATATATATTTTCATCAAAATTTAAATATTTTATATTCTCTTGGTCAACTAGTTTTTGTGTTCAGTTTTTTATTGGTTTCGGTCTGATTTCAATTTTTGGGTCAATAGGTTCAGTAATCAGTCCGGTTTTGATAACATTGATTGAGACATAGCACCACATCCCATGGTCTAAGAGGTTATGTCACTTGTGCCATCTCCAGGAGATCAAGTTAGATGAACACTTTGTCTTAAGATATTTCACATATTGTGAGATTCAAGGGAGGTTCCATTGCTTTTTTGCATTTGAGAAGTTCTCTTGCTACTTCTTTGGGTACCTTGATCATAGATGTTTAGCATTTTACATTCACGAGGTGATCACCCATAGACGAGACTTTATGTGACCTCTCCAAGCTTGATACCACTAGGTTCATGACCTCTTTTCTTCTACCTCTCTTGGTGGTTGGAGACTCCAAGTGCCATGCTAACTCTCCATCAATGGAGGCAAATAGTGTTAGATTTGTGATTCTTGAGATGATGGACTTCCTCTCACTTAGTTCGTAGACATCTCACATCTATGAGGTCTTAGAGCCACATCCATTCCTTTTGTGGTGTTGCTCCTTAGTCCAGAGTGAGCACTCAAAATTACATCATGAGATTTTTCTCCTTGGCCCCTAATGTTAGAAAAGTTCCTCCTTGGATCACCTAGCCAAGCTCCCTTAGGCCTAGGTACTTTTCTGAGCTCATTAGTAGGGTTTGTGTCAGCTTCTCCAGTGGTAGATGATGATAGGGATGCCTCTACTTCCTCCTGTACATCTCTACTTACATTTCCAACATTGGTGTTGAGTAGTGGTTCTTCTCTTCCTAGGTTTTTTCATTTCAGTTCAACCTTTATCATGCGATTCTCTTTTCTAATATGATCATTTGTATCATTTTATTTAATCATTTTAGCTTTTCAGAGTGATCTTAACACTCCCATATTTCAAAGTTGTTTGCCTTTTTTTTAGTCCCATTGACCTATTGTTGGTTATTTGTGGACATCAATAGAATTATCTTATCTTACCTCATTTGGCTATTCCTCCTTTTATCCACAACTACCTTCAGCCTCCGAGTTCTCCACCTTTTGATTGTTGAGAGTCTACTCATACTTGTTATTTTTGCTACACTTCTCTCCAACCAAGCCATCATCTTCTTTTCTTCCAGTGGGGCATTCTTCTTGTGCCCATACTCATGGTATATTCTAAATTTGGAAAGTGATGGTTTTGTAATCCATTTTTTGCCTTAGTGAAACCCTTTAATTCCAACTCAACATCTTTTGGCAATCTCTTCTGAAGATATATTGCAAGAAAAAGTATGCAAATGTCATCAACCTCCCTTTATTTATTAAAACAACTTTCCTAGTGTCATTGTTGATCTGTTGGTAACTTCTAAAAACTATACATGCAAGGGTAAATTTTGTTGGGTAAGTTTCCCATGTTGTGACATAAGAAAGAACCAGTTATCAATGTTGTAGTGTCAAATTTAGGGGTCCGTGTTTGCATGAATAACCTAGCCCTTCCTTGAAACATGTGTTTTCCTCCATTATCATCCTTTGCTTCTCCTAGATACAATTGAGAACAAAAAGACCTTTTAGGCAATACAAATTTCTAAAATGATTAGAGGCAAACCTTACCTAGGTCCTAGAAATCCATGGTGGTAGCTCCATCCTCAAAATCATTTGGATTTCCATTTACCACTACCTCTTTAGAAAGTAGGGGGCAACAATAATTGCTCGAGAACCTGTGATGTTTTACCCGATAGAAAATGTTCCTTTTCTAACTTCAACCCTTGGAAAACTCATATCCTCTTGAATGCCTCTACAACCAACCTTTGTAGCCCTAACCATCCTTTGGAACCAATTCCTTAGTTTATGTAGTTTCTTTCAGAAGGGTGATGTTGTTTTCTAACAAAATGAATATTAGGTGCATTTTGAAGAATTGTTGAAATATTTTAATCACCTTACTAAAGTAAACAAAGCCACTTATGGAAAACCATCATGAACTTAATAATTGTTTTTTTTTCAAAATCTGAAGAACACTTAATGGGATCCCTCATCTCTTCCTTGGAATATCTGGATGGAGGACAATATCAATCGCTAGCGGCAAGAGCAGTTGGTAACCTTGAGAGGCTCAACTGGATTTGAACCTGTGACCTATGGCCTCCCCATCGACAATATGCCCTTGGTGTATGGTTCAAAGGATTGAGCTAACCCTTGAGGCTTTTAAACTATGTGTGTGTGTGTGTGAGAAAAATCCCAAGGGGTTAGCTCAACTGGGTGTTGCCAATGTTGCTGGGCATTTGGCTAGTTCCGTGTTGGTAGGTGCTTGGTTTGAATCCCCATGGTTGAGGTGCACTCAGTATTTTAAAACTCAGTCCAAGTTGACTCAGACTCAATCAACTCGGTCAAGTTGATTGTTGATCGGGTCGACTCGGCCATTGGCTTGGTTCGGGTGGCCGGTTTGGTACTGAACTGGTCCTACTCGGTTGAGTCCGTAATGACTCGACCAAGTAGGTACTGGACCCCACCAAGTAGAATTTCATATCCCATTCAAAATTCAACAGACTTAACAGTTTTCAGGATTTTAGGACTACTAGGATTGCAACATTTTCATTGGATTCTATCATGTATGAGGGTATGGAATTGGCATTTAATCAAGAGCACCAAGCCCTTGTACCTCGATGTTGGTAATATTGATTGTTGGACTCATATGTCATGGCCTTAGCAAAAATGTACCCTTCATTCAAACCAAAATCATTGATTAGGCATGTTAAGCTTTTTCTACCATATTATACAAGGCTTCGATTAGGTAGTTTCATCAAAATTGGGAGGTGTTGACTAATGTCCCTAGAGGATCGAGGTAGAGGCAAAGGCTAGACAAGAGGCAAAGGGTGATACTAATGATGAGGATCCCAATATAAGCAATGGTGGAACATTGCTTGTCATTTAAATGTTCTTGCTCATTTATTCATAATGCTTTCTTTCAAAGTTTCAATAATTTTTTGGAATCATGGTTTGGAATCTTTAAAATATAATTAAAATTTAAATATTTTATGTATTTTTTAGTAAACTGAGTCATTGAAATCAGATTGGCTCGAGTCAATCCGAGTCTGAGTTTTAAAACTATTGTATGCCGATAGGTTTACTAGGGATGCCATCAGCGAATGTGGGGAAGCATCCCTTGGGTGTCCGGGCAAGGTTTTCCTGCCAACATCGATATATATCAGACTATGTAGCAGATATCAGTGATATATCACCAACATCATGATATTTTGTGATTTTCTAAGCTTGACGATATTATTGCCAGAAAAAAATAATTTCTTTTCAAATTTTGAATATATTGTGATATTTTGAAAATATCACAATATATTGCGAGAAATTGGAAAATATTGGTCGAGTAAGCAGCGTTTTGGATTTCTTTGGATTTTTTTGCTCAGTTTGAAGAGGGAAAGCAGGGGATTGAGAACAAAGGGATTATTCACTGTGTGTGTGTGTGTGTGTGTGTATTAGACTGTGTTTCCAATATCAATGATATATTGCCAACATAATGATATTTCATGATTCTCTTAGCTTGATGATATTATTGCCAGAAAAAATTAAAATTTTTTAAAATTTTGAATATATCGCGATATTTTGAAAATATCACAATATATTGCGAGAAATTGGAAAATATTGGCCAAGTCGACAGATTTTTGGATTTCTTTGTATTTTTTAGGGAAAACAGGGGATTGAGAACAAGGGGATTATTCGCTGTTACATTTGCCCATAAAAGGGCTAGGGGGAGGGGGTTGCTTTAGAATCTAGATGTTTAAAAAATTGAATATTTTTATATATATTTGTGGACATGATGTTTGTAACATCGATATATATA
>ML802564.1:26945-50891 GCA_009831015.1 Picea engelmannii | reverse complement strand
ATTTATATTTATTTTATTTTATTTTTCTTCCCTTGGAATACTTTATGGGGAAACCCACCAGGTACTTCCCCTCGTTTCGAGGATGGTACCTAGGGTAAACTAGATTTTGCAGAAAGATGAGGCTTTTTCGATAATGTGCTCATTTAAGAGTTCAACATGTCACTTGCGGGGATTGAACCTGGGTGGGGGGAAACACCCCTCAGCACAAACCACTTGAGTATATATATATATATATATAGTGAAACAAATATTTTTAATTTTTTTTCAAATACTTCAATTTCTACTTTACACATAGATATCCTCGTTGATATTTACAATGGAAAGTTTACATTCTACAATGCAAATATAAAAAACCAGATTTCAAAAATGGTAAATTAGGTCACAAGCTAGATGAAATAAGTATACTTGTGTTTTTTTCCTATTGTTCCAAAATTCTATGTTCTGGGGAATTGAATCTTGGAGCATCCTGGTTGCACTCACTATTTATTCCTTCTTCCAAAATTTCAATAGCCAAAAGTGTGGTATGATTAAACAAGAAGGGTGATTCTTGTTTCGGTTAAATGTTGATGTTACATGAGCCAAGCTTTTGCCAATCTGGTTCTAAATGGTTTATGGGAAAAGCATTTTAAGACATCAAAATGTTTGGTTTATTTCCATCAAAGAATGCCTTGAATAACTAAATCATTTATTTTTCATTCATTTGTGTTTTTTTTTTAAGTAAAAAAGGGGTGTTACCTGCTATATTAAATTGACAAAAATACAGAGACAAAAAGACAAAGAAATATAGTCTTACTGTGCCACCAAATATGCTGCCATTTTACCGGAAACCAACACATATTGGGGCAAGTGTAATATGTCTAGGAAGGTAGGCTATAATATTGTTTCGCCATCTATCCTGCCCGAAGGAAGCCAGGATAGATGGCAATATATTGTCTTAGCTCTGAAGAATAGCATGATTTAAAACCAAACTAAACAAGAAAAGTTCAAATACCCGACAATCTGTCACCCTTGTCCTCCTGACACGCGGATTTGGCCTGAATGGCAAACGACTGTGCGCACGTTGGACATTTTCGCTTTGTTGGAGCGTTGGAGTAAGCGTCAAGGAGCAGGTCTAAGCGCTGTCCCATGAGGCAGGCTCTGTGCTCCTGGTCTGCCATTTGGCCTCGAAGTTCGAACACGAGATCCAGATGTGCTGCGCAGAGGAGTGGAGCATGCAAATCGTTGGTTACTGCCTCGCCTGAGGTTTCTTTCCCCGCTTCCGCTTGAGCCTCGTCCTTATCCACGGCGGCTAAGTCTGTGTGGTGCATCCTCGTAGGTCACCTCCTCGACGTAGCAGGTTGGGATGTCCTCACAAAGCTTCCTCCTTTTCGTTTTTGTTGCTTGAGGTTCCGAGGTGGTCGCAATATCATCCGAGCACGGTGTTTCCTCTATGTAACAGATTGGGAACTCTACGCCAGGCTCCTCCTTCAGATTGCTTCCAGCTTGTATTTCAGGCTCAATTGCAGGAATTTCTTCTTGCTTCATGACTGTGTGAACTCTCCTCTCCATTGCAAGCCCGGTTACAGTGGTGTGGAGTGCCATGCGGGCGACTCTCGCTCTCTGCCGGAGGATAGAGTTGGCCATCGAGAGTGCGCGCTCGATATGCTGCCTTCTCTGTCTATGCTCAGCGCGGGTGTGCCTACCCGAACCGCGACGAGGCTTGCCTCGCTCCCTTGGCATTGCGGAGGAGGAGTGAGTAGAAGGCACACCTGGATTCGACGATATACAGACGAGATTACACCAGAGCTCATCGTCGGCATGGAGGTGCAGAACCAGAATGAACCAGCTATGTGTAGGCCTCCTCGTTTTCATATTTTCGTGGTACGGTAGCACATGGCTCCTCCTTAACTCTGTCATAATGAATGAGTGCAGTGCTGGCTCTTTCGCGCGAGGGAGAAGTCCCGCCTCCGTAAGTTTGCTGTAATGGCCTGCTACCATCTTTAATTCTGAAGGGATGGGGAGCGACCTTCAGCATTTAAGCCGTGGTTCAGTGCTAAGCCGAGTGGCAGAGCTGGCCTACGTGTCACCCCATCCGGGGCTCATTCATTTGTGTTTACAGTCTTGCACTTTCCTATATTTACTTAAAACTTTATATCAGTTAAAGTAAAAATTATATACCAGAAATATATATTTCTGAAGGAAAAATGGTGTGTTGGGCTTCTTATTCTTTCTCAAGGAATTATTTCAATAAAGGGGGTGCACTCTTCGTTTGAGGTTTTGTGTATTCCTTCTCCTTTGTTGCAATTGTAGATTGTATTGCATAGTTCAGGCCGTGGACAATCTTTGTTCATCCCTTGGACATGCTATTATTTCGCCTCTTTGTCCTCTTGGTCTTGGAACAATCCTCTTCTCTTTGTGTTGTCAATCCTTCATCCAATTGCTTAAGTAGATGTAACACCTAAAATGCAGTGCCAAAACGATGAGTTTTAGAAACACTTGATCCCCTTCCTTGTCCTCGATTGACGTCTTTATTGCCTCTACCCCTTGCTCCATCTTCCTCAGGAAGACCAAGAGTTCTCAAATAAGTGATGAATGATTCCCTACATAGCTTCATAGAGCTTACACCACTTGTTTTGATGCCTTCGGATGCTTAAACGACCCTGATAATCATTATATGCTCCTCCCTAGAAGTCGACTTCTCTATGTATGGGACGACCCATTTTGTCCTTTTTCGTGTATGCCACATGACATCCTTTGATTGGCTGCTAAGCCTTCCAAGTTGACTCCTTTGCTCCTTTTGTGGCCCCTCTCTTGGCCACGTGGATGGTGTTCATTGGTTGCATGGGCACTCCCTTCAATCCTCGGTTCCTTTGCCATTGGTATTTCCTTGTAATTGCCCCAAGGATGGAGTGGTGTATCCCCATGAGATCCTTGAGACAAGGCCTTGCTTGGAGTGCTGCGAGCATTTGTTGAGGTTGTCTTAGCAATGGGGTGTGCTAGCCCCCTTCGAACTCAGGTACAAAGGAGGCTAGTACTGTCGAGCCCTTTTGAGGTGTTATCCGAACTCTTGTCATTGGAACTTGGGAGAGTCACCCCAAGCAGTGCTGGGAGACTCTTGAGGGGTTTCCATAGCGTTACTTGGGGCTCTTTCCAACTTCTCCCTGGTTACTAAGGGAATTAGGTAGTGCATCTTAGACTTTTACAAGTCTTCCCACTTTGTAAAGAAACTTGAAATAAAGGCTTTAAAGCCAATCCCTTCAAGGATGCAATCCATTACACTTGCAATTTTGAACTCAAGCCAAAATTTTGACAAACCATTTCTCTTATTAATGATCCATTTCGGGTCACACCTACCCACTAGGAGGCTTTTGGTCTTTGCTAACGTATTGGTGGAGAAGATGGAAGCACATAGCCTCCACTTGTTTCTCCAAGTCTACCACTCCATCAAATATGAACGTTGGTTGCTTTTGATATGTCTCAGTCAATCTTCTTGTTTGCCATTGTTATGCCGTGACAAAGGATATTCTACTTCTCCCTTTATGTGCTTTGACGAGGTAGGCCTTAGTACCTTTGACCAAGTGATCTTTGTTTTCTTTTCTATAGAAGGTTGCGTACCTATCCCACAAAGAGCAATTGTTGAACATCATTTCACATGCATCAGGCATTGCTACATCACATTCTACTTCATCAATGAAATCAACATTAATGGCAGACCTGATTTTACATTTTTTGGCGATTCTCATGGCAATTTTTTCATGTATCCCCCTGAATGAACATGGTTGTATTGGGTTGTAAGTTTCTAGACCAAGCTCATTAACTAAGGTTTCATAAATGAAATTGCATTGAGAGCCACTATCAAACAAAGCATTTGTCTTTTAATTCTTCACTTGAACTTTGTTTTGGAAAAGTGCACTTTTGTATCCACTTGCTGATCCATAATGGATCATTATATAATTTGTTATCTATCTCGGTAATTTCTGGGTGAAAAAATTAGAGGAATTGGTTTGCAGTGCCTATTTTAGGAGTAGGTCCGAGTTTGGTGATTGTGGTTTGAAAACTTACAGAGATGGGTTGAGGCATCAAACGATACTTTTGGGGTCAAAACTTTGCGACCATAGCTTCTAGCCCCTTGATGTTGTTCTACACACTGAAATCTTTCCAACGGTGCAAAAATCACCTCAATCAGAATTGTATGCGAAAGTTATGCCTCTCGCAAGTTAACCTACCCAATTGACCACTATGGTATTGAGTAGATGCCACGTCAGCCCCCATTACTCACACATGTGGGGCTAGTCACGTGTGGATTTTCAAGAAGATTCTATAGGGTCCAAAACCCTAACACTTATTGTGGGTTGAGGCATGAAAAAACCCTAACTCTAACCCTAGACGACTATCAGGTTATGTTAAATATTGGGCCGTTAGGAAAGGAAGGGGTTCCATTCTTTTGGTATTGTTATTGTTCTATAGTTGAACATAACATCTAGGAGTGGGATATTGAAGCATAACAAAAGATGTAGAAGATTCTATAGCAGCCATTTAGGGCATAGTGACCATGGAAACTCCATAGTGAGTGCCCCTTTCTTTGTACTTGCATTTTATAATTGAGAAAAAAGAGAGCAGAGCATAGGCCACACCTTCTAGTTGGGTTTTATCTTGTATTCGGTTTCCTAGGTCACATCTCGTGTTCATTTGTGTGGATGGTGAGTTCATTTGCTTGTTTCTTTCATTCCGGTTTCAGTTATTTCCATGATTTTGAGCGCTATGCAAGTAATATTAAATTTGAGATCTAAGGTAATAAATTGCATAGTAAAAGATTTCAGAATATTGTAAGATCTGCTGTAATGAATTGTTCCAGTGGAATATCCACGACAATTTACACATCACTTGCCCTTGGCTATTGCAGTGTGGTGCAGACTATGGTTTCATCCACATCGAAAGTGACCTCTACCATTGTTTTTTCCATCTTAGTAGTAGTCATTACTCCTTTCTGGGTCTTGTACCATTTCGAGTGTAATTTTGAATGAGGCTTCCACAACTTCTCATCCGTATGTCCATCTACATCACAATATTTGAAATGGTTTGTGGGATCTTTCCCTCTTTGGGTTGTGGCTGTCTTCTTGCCCTTTTTTTTCTTATCTCTTCATGACCTTTTTTCTGTTGCTTTTTGAAGTCCGACTTAATTTAAAGAACCTTTGCTTGCTTCATCAATGTTTTTCACACTCAACAACTGCAATAGCCTTTAGACATGGTGGAATAGGCCTCTAAGGTACTTCATTACTACCCCAGGTTCTTCTAGAGATATGCACTGTTATCACTCAGATTGTAGTTTGGGCAAAGCCCAACCCAGACCACAAAGGTGTGACAACTATGGAAGTATTTACCCACTGTCACCTTAGATAAACACTCCCCTCACTTTAGTGATAATAGAATCACTACAAGGGGTGAATCCCGGGTGACCCTAGGGGGATTGCGATGGAAAGTGAAAAGAGATGAAGGATACCCTTGTTATCGCACAATATGTACTTGCCCAAAGCGTAACTGGGAGTGACCTATCACTATCACCTTAATAGGAAATCCCTTTCTATTTAGGAGTATGTTGCAGTACCCCAGGGGAGATGTCCCCAGTGACCTGAGGGTTTGGGAAGGCTAGGGAAAATGATACAAGAAGATCCCTCCCCTCTCACAGGTCACTCAAGTTAAAAGGTTCTTTAAGTCTTATTGAAGATGAAGTAAAAGAGTAAAATATTGTGTACCTGCCCAGAACAAGACAACAAAGAGAAAAAAGGGCACTTTCCAAGTACCAAAATGATGTTAATGCTTCATAAGACTATGAACACTTAGAAAATAGACTAGCTGATACAAAATTGCAGCAGTATAACAATTTATAACAGCAAATGATAAATTTGTAACAACCACAATAATTATGCTTCAAAATACTTGATAAAAGACTACAAATGATAGATTTAACTATGCCAATTGATACTCAATAGTCATAAGCAAATTTAGCAAGATCTAGCTAGCATAAGATGTCGCTTCTAAGGTGAGATTGCTGCTGTAAGATGGCTGTAGCAATCTTTTGCAACAACAAGAAGTTAATCACCAAAATAGGATAGCCTAGGGTTAGTAGAAGTTAGTAGGTGTTCAAGAGAAGATGTTCTGAAAATTGTTGGATCAATCGACACTTGTAGTAGGTAGAGTAGTGCTTTCTAGGGTAATGGAGTCAATGATGGCAGCAACAACTCTTAGAGGAAAATAGCAATGATAATATTTAGTCAAAGGGGATGGAGAGGATGAGAGAGGTGTTGGTAGCCCAAGGCCTCAAAAATCCAAGTCCCAGAGATAATTGCTAGAAAGTAATAAAAATTAGGCCCTAGCGATTTCTCTTTTCCTTTAGACAAATTGAAGTAAAAATGCAATATTCAATGAAGTAGGGTTATTAGAGTGCTACAATGGTAGGGCTCTAGTATCTACTTCTAGATAGGTGCCTTTCAAGAAATCTTAACAAGTGGAAGATTATAGAGAAAAAGATAGTAACATATGTCTTTCTCCTAGGTTTTCAAGCAAGCAATTTCATAATCTTTGACATGAAACAAGTAAATTCACCATAAGCATTCATTTACAATAAAGAAGTACAGATTTTCTACTTACTTCACCAAGGATAATCAAGCATAAACCCTAGTTGAAGATCCTCCACATGAAAATTTGCCAAAAGACACCAAGATTTGCCTCCCCAAAAGTTGCGCACCACTTAGTTTCAGCCAATAACCCTTAAAGAGGGCCGAATTTCAGACCACCACTTGTGTGATGAGTGGATGATGAAAAAATGAGAGTTTTATCTCTCTATTTATACAATACTTATGACCTTTAATTAAATTTAGGTCATCAAAACGCCGACATGGCCAAATTACATGAAAAATCCAGTTTTTACACAAATTCAAACAATTAAACCCTAAAATCACTTTTAGAGGTTATGTCATGCCCTTCTAGGGTGATGTTGAGTCTCCTGGGTGGAACGTTGGGCCTCATCTGCAAAACGTTAGGCCTCCCAAGGCCCTCGATGATGCCACACGTGCCAGTTAGCACACAACTACCTCCAAAATGCCAATCCTGACACTAGGTGACGTCATGGGCCTCCCAAGGCCAACGTCCAGGTGGAAGAGCAAGATCCCCCTAAGTCTAGGTCCGCCAAAGTGTCTCCGGTGAAAAATCCTTCTTTCTTCCTGGTGCAAATCTATGGCATCTCTCTACCCTTGGCTGGGGTCATAGCATCCATCTGTGGGCTTTCAGCCCCATGGAGGTCCGAGCTAATCATCTCCCCATATGTACCTGTCCACCGAGCAAAGTCCTGTAGCAGCAAGTATGCCCTCCATGGGCTCATAAGTCACAGGGATCATAGCAATGTCAATCACATCCAATAATCAAATTACCCAAACATGTGCATCAAACCCCCCTTTACCCAAACAAATGCTCATAGACGTTATGCAGTTTAACAAGTCAGGTTTGGAGAGGGTCTCAGGATGTCCTATTGGGCTAATCCTCCTCAAGTTTGGGGTGTTTCCCATGTGAGAGCCAATCTAGGTCATGTAAGTGTGTGAAATGGTGTAGGGTAAGTGTTTGGGCGAAGGGTGTAGTGATAATAGGGAAATGTAGGTCTTGCCTGTGGGTGCCTCTATAGAGGGCGAGCTGCACCTTATCATGGATGCCTTTGTTTCCTAGCCCATTTAATGCCTTTTATTCTTAGTTTTATTGCTTTTTGGTCTTTTTCTTTTCAAGGGAAAAGCTGGGGGACACTGTCCTGGCGTGGTGACTAGAGGTGACAGTGTTACCCACAAGCATTTCACAGAAATGAGAAGGCTGGCTCGTGATGAGACCCTCTTGCCCTTGGCTATGCCACCAAGAGCCACTACCTTGGTTTGGTGACCAGATAGATGGTAGTGTCATACCGCTACATGCCCATGGACCTAATAGGCCGACTCATGATGAGACCTCCCATCCAACAACTAGTACCTTGAATTTTGTTTGATTTTATGGGTCCCCTTTTCTTACTAAGAAGCCTTCTATTGCTTTCTTGGGAATCCCTGGGCGAAACATCTCAAAGGTTTCGTTTTGGCTTTTAACTCTTGCCAACTACTTTTACCCTTTGGGCCTTTAGCCCCTTCTTCCCACAAGGCAAGGTTACAACCCTTCCTAGTGTGGCAAACCCAATGCCCTAACCAAGGTAGGGGAAGATGAGAGGAATAATGATGAAAAGTGGTAAGTATGGAAGGAATGGACGATGACCTTTCTTAGACCCACCTAGTGGCAACTCATCCTAAAGGGGAACCAACTTACTAGGGCATTCTGTCACCCCCCCAGGTATGAACAAGTTAAAGAGCATAATTACCAAGCATATGTTATGAAATGAAGGAGAGTTCACTGCAACATATTCAAATGCTTCGAAAATCAGAGTGACACATACCATAATACCCATACTCATTACCTCATGGAGCAAGACCCACTGCTACTTCAGGAAAGGTTGGTGGGATGGATGATGCTGTTGCTGACAGACGGGTTGAACTGAAGAAAAGATGGGCTCTCCGGAGCCAAGCTCAAGTCGTCTGGCTCTCAACACTCCATGTCTAGGACCTGTGGGCCTCAAGACATGATCTCCTTAGTTATCCCTAGGATAGGGGATAATAACCCCTATAGGTCAAGGTCAAGAGCGGAAATGAAGCTTAAGAACGAGTCTCGTGAGAAGGTAATTGGTTGCCAAGGTAGTGTACCTGCAAAACAATGTTAGCCTTGCCTGAAACAAGACAATATATAGTGAATGAAGCCTCAAAACCAAAGGGTATTCAACAAGAAACCTTGCTGTTCCAAATTGCAGCAATAAGCTGCAAAATATACCATCAAAATCAAGTGCAAGATTTTGGAAACAAAGCTAACAATAAGTAGATGGATTTCCAATGATTAAAGCACGAGTTTGATAGCAATTAGAGGGCTGTTAGTTAGTATTCAATTAGAGGGCTGTTAGTTAGTGTTATTAGCAAGATTTGTAACAGCCTTATGGCTGTAGCAAACTATTGCCACAAAAACGAATTCTAGCCACTAAAATCAGCAAACAATCCACCCAAACATAAATATTTAACCAGTAGATTAATTATGGCAGCTTGCAAGTAAATTTTAGCAGTAGAAAAGTGAGCAAAGAGTGAAATAAAGATGAGTTTGCTGCAACCCTATTGGCTGTAGCATAAAGTTTATTACAACAATGAGATTACTTGGCTAATGAAGACGCCCTTGGGGCACAATGTAGTTTAAGCATGTAAATTCAAATTCCAAACTCAAACAATTCAAACTCCTTGATATCACGTTTACCAATGAATAATATTCAATCTCCAATGCAAGTAGATTTGTGCCTTATCTATTGGGTTATGGGGTCTCTTGTTTATGAGCTAGGGTTTATTACTTCTCTAGGGGTGTAAGCCCTTTTACTCCCTAGAGCAAACAAACCTTAGCAAGGTAAATCTACAAGGGTGTAAGCCCTTTTACGCCTTGTAGTAACCTTTGAAAAATAGCCTTTTCAATGACAATAAAGATAGATCTTGATGGAGGGTGTATGCCCTAATACTCCTCCAAGGGTTTAACAAAATTAACTTTAAAACCAAGAAGAAACAACACAAATGCAGAAATTCCTTACCTAGCTCAAGAGATAGCATGAAAAACCCTTACTTATCAATAATATTCCATCACATTGCCAAGAAAGAAGCACCAAGAGGTAGCGCTAGCCTTCCTTCACCAATAGACAAGTAAAAGCATCCACAATACACCAAGAGAGAGATAAAGTGAATTTCCCAAGTAGGGCGAAAATTTCAGCCAAGAGAGTATGTAATTCTCAAAACCATGATGATACATTGAGAGTGAAATGACCTTTATTGATACAAGGTCATCTAACCCTAATTTGTCCACTTTTCAAGTCAACAACAAAATAGAAAGAGGGTTGACCCTATAATTTGTCTTTACATTTTACAAATAACGAAATAATATTTAAATAAAACCCTTAAAGGGTGACGTCATGCCCTAAAGGGTGACATCATTCCCTAAAGGGTGACGTTAGGCCAACAAGAGAGATGTTGAGCCTCTAGGTGAAAGTTGTTGGGCCTCTAAAGGCCATGTGTTACCTCGTCATGTGCTAGGGTGATTGGCAATGCATCTCTCCCCATCAAATCACATCACATCACTACCATAATCATCAAACCCCATCATAGCTCTATCATCAAAGGTGACGTCAAGAGCTAGGGTATGACGTCCCAAGCCTCCCAAGGCCAACGTTCAGGTGCAAGGAGCTACAATGTCATCCTCTCATGCTGTCCAAATGCCTCCAAAGGCAATGTTCATCTTCTCAAGTGTGCAATGAGTGGGGGGTGCATCATCCATCACGTGGGCTTCAAGCCCCTATGAAGGTCTAGGTGACCTAGTCCCTCTATGGAAAAACTTTCACCTGGCAAGGTCCTGCAAAGACAAACAAGTACGCCCTCCAAGGGTCCACAAGTCACATGTATCATGCCATGTAAGCCATATTTAATAAAAGAACCACCCAATCATGTGCACCAAATCGCCCCTTTTCAAAATCAACAAATGCTCAAAGACCTTATACAACTTACCAAATTGAAGTATGGGAGGGTTGTCATGGTGCCCTATTGGGTAGGTCATTAGTCAAGTCAAGTAGTGTTTCCCAAGAAGACCCTTTCTAAGTCATGTAGAAGAGTATGAGTTGGATGGGGGTGTGACTCTTGGCCATGGGGTTTCTTGACATACAAGGGCTCATATTGTCTCATTTATGGGTGCCTTTATAGAGGGTGTGTTGCATCCTCGTTTGCAATGCAACATTTTTCCAAGCCCTTTATTTGCCATTAATTGATTATGGTCCAAAGCATTGAGTGCTATGTGCAATGGAAAGTAAGGAGCACTGCAATGCCACTTGAAGCTAGGATCACACAGAGTGTCATGTGCAAGGAAAGTAAAAGACACCGCAAAATGCATTCCCTCAACAAGCGAGACATTTATTAATTATGTGTTTTATTTTACAGGTCCTTTAATTTTGTGGAGAAGCATTTCATTGCTCTCAGGACCTTAGGGCAAGCATCTAGAGGATAATAATATATGGCTTTTATCTTTTGCTAGCTACCAGACTCTAGGCCTTTAGCCCCTTCTTCCCATGAAACGAGGTACAAGCCCTTCTTGGGTCAATAAGCCTGAAAACCCAAAAGATGAGGAAACACAAGGGAAGAAGTGTGGAAAGTGACAAGTATGGATGGGAGTGATATGATAACCCTTCAAGGAAACCCCACTAGTAGCAACCCGTTTCTCGAGGGTGACCCACTTACTAGGAAAACATGTCAACAACCAAGGTGAAATGAGGTAAAAGGCATAATATCCAAGCAAACGTTTTCAAAATCATGGAAGGACCCTTTGCAACATGTTCAAATGCTTCAATTATTAAAATGACACTTACCACGAGACCAAACATGTTACCTCATGGAGCAAGACCCGTTGTCCTTTGTGGGCCAAGCTGGTGTGGTGGATGTTGTTGTTGTCAATCAATGGTGATGTGTGGTAAGAGGAGGGGGCTTTGTCTGCTCATCTGGCTCTCGACACTCCATGTCTTCAACCTGCGGGCCTCGAGACTTCATCTCTTTAGTTACCCCTAGAAATGGGGGGTAACATGCACACCATGATGGTTTACTTCTGGAACTTAGATGTGTATACTTGAACACACTGTCATTGTTCTTGTTGGAAGTATTGCTATTTCATGAGATGTTCCTTGTCACAACTTGTGGGATAAAACTGTGCTTTCAACAATTCCTTGAAGTGCTCCCATCTTGTCACCATGGGCTTCTTATTTAGCCTCAAGGCATCTACAAATCTCTCCCACCATAATAGATCATGTCCAGAGATATTCAATTGGGCGAAAGAGATCTTTTGGATTTATTTTATTTGATGAAGGTTGGAATAAACCTCTAGCTATTTCAACCAACTGTTGAATTTCTTAGTGTTAACTTGACCTTCATAGGTTGGCATTTTAAGTGTTGCTTCAACTTTGAATGGAGTGTTTGAAGATGAAGGAAGAGAGTCAATATGACCTAAATCTACAGGTTGCTCACCCTTGGGTTGGTCAACACTTTCTTCCTTGTGCTTAGACCTTGTTGAGTGTCTCTCTTCATCCTTCATTGTCAAAAGTTTTGTTACCATCTCAATCAACGCTATAAGGCTTTGCTCCGCATGAGTAATTTTGGTTTCAAAGTCTTCCTTGTATTCTCCTTAATTAGAAGTCCTTGTCATCTTTGGTTGTCTGCTTTTTTCTAGACCTTGCAACAACGACTCTCCACTCTTCTTGTATCCATTGTAGGTGTTTTACCATGTAGGTTGTTCACCAAGTGTTGTTGAATTTGGGCTTTGATACCAATATCTGTAATCTCTTAGCTTATGGTCAAGTTGATTCAGTAGCATGGACCTTAATTACTTTTGCGGAAAATAAAATATCTTTGTTGTGTATAAACCATGATTGTGTTTTTTAATTGCAAACAATGCTAGAAATAACGACATACACAATAATAACATAGAGATTTACCCTAGAAACCCAATTGGGAAAATTAATAGGAAATGGTGTCTTTGGCTTATTATTCTCTCAGGGAATCATTACAGTCAAGGGGGTACAAGGTTTGAGACTTTGTGCATTCCTTCTTTTCTGTAATTGCAGATTGTATCGCATAGTTTGGGCTTTGGACAATCTTTGCTCCTCCCTTGCATAGGGTATTACTCTACCTCTTTGTCCTGTCGGTCTTGGAAGTCCTTTTCTCCTTGTGTTGTTTATCCCTTTGCCAATTGGTTCATTGAATAGATACCGTAAAACAAAACACCAAAACCTCGAATTTGCCAAATACTCAAACCCCTTCATCGCCCTTGACCAAGTCTTTATTGCCTCCACTTCTTGATCCATCTTCCTCGTGGAAGACCAAGACTCCTTGAATTAACAATTGGACAGTTCCCTTGGTAGCTCCATAGATCTTATGTAACTTGTTCTACCACCTTCATATGCTAAAATAGCCCTGAGAATTGGACATCAGATTCTTTGTGTATGAGACAACCCTTTTAGGCCTTTCTCCTATTTTACACGTGGCAACCTTTGATTTGTTGTTGATTTGTTGTTCCTTTTGGGATTGAATTAGACATCAAGCTCTTTGTGTATTAGGCAACCCTTTTAGGCCTTTCTTCTATTTTCAACATGGCAACCTTTGATTTGTTGTTGAGCCATCCAGGTCGGCTCCATTGTTCCTTTTGGGATCCCTTCTTCTCTTAGCCATGTGGTCAATGTTCATTGGTTGCTTGGTTGCTCCCTTCAATCCTTGGTTCCTTTGTCATCAAGATTTTCTTGTAATCACCCCATGGATGGAGTGGTGTATCCCCTTGAGATCCCTTAGACAAGGCCTTGATAGGAGTGTTGCTAGGGTTTTTGTCCCAACAGTGGGGTGGGGTAGTCCTCATGGATCCCCCTTTCAAGGTGTTACCCCAGCGCTTGCCATTGGGACTTGGGGAGAGCCACCCCAAGCAGTGTCATCGAACCTCTTGAGCGGTTTCCCCAAATGCGGCTTTGGGGTCTTTCCAGCTTCTCCTTGGTTACCAAGGGAAGTAGGTAAGTAAGTGTAATTTGAAATCAAACCAAAATTTTGAGAAACCATTTCTCTTATTAATGATCTATTTTGGATCATTTTGGCTAGATGGTGTTTCCAAAGAGGGCAATATATTAAATAGTTTCTATCACTTTGTCTCTTGCCATGAAGTTGGGGGCTTTATACTTTATAGTCCTTCCTTGGGGAGGTGTTCATAATTAAGTTTTAACTTCTGTTCGCAAACAATGCTCGTTTGCTTGCCAAGTGTTGTATGAGCTTGATGGATACCTTTGTTTGCAAATAAAAGAAGCAAGGAATAAGAGAGAAACCATTGTCACTAATTGAGAATCTTTGGTGCTCTATTGCTCTAGAGGCATCTTGTGTTAAGAAAACCAATGTAGAAAGGGAAACTAAACAACTCTAATCATTTGTAAGAATTGGTGATGCATTAAGAGTCTCTTCAGTGGCTTTGGGGTCTTTCCAACGTCTCCCTAGTCACTAAGGGAAGTAAGGAAGTGTAGTGGGGACTTTGAGCAAGTCTTCTCATGTGCTAAAGAAACATGGAATAAAGGCTTTAATGCCAATTTCTTGGCTGCAACCATCACACCTACAATTTCTAATTCAAACCAAAATTTGGACAAACCATTGCTTTTATTAATGATCCATCTCAGATTATTTTGCTAGATGTTGTTTCCAAAGAGAGGGCAATTCATTAAATAGCCATTTAAAAATATCTCATATTGGTGTTGCATGTCTCCTTCCTTTCAATATCAGTAAGTTAGCCATTGTAACTGTCCTTTGTTTTAGTAATAATGTCTTTATTATCCCTCATTGTAACTGTCCTTTGTTTTAGTAATAATGTCTTTATTATCCCTCAAGGGGAAAATTCCTCCACAATTGTAATGGAAGTGGTAGTGAGACCTTACTGGGTGAGTTTCTATCACGTTGTCTCTTATCATGAAGTTGGGGAGTCTATAGTCCTTCCTCTAGGAGGTGTTGATAATTAACTTCCATTGTTGAACAATGCCCATTTGCTTGCCAAGTGTTGTGTGAGCTTGAAGGGTACTTTTGTTTGCAAATAAAAGAAAGCAAGGAGTAAGAAAGATCAAACATTATCACTATTTGACAATCCTTAGTGCTCTTCCGCTATGGAGGCATCTTGTGTGAAAAACCAATGTAGAAGGGCAACTAATCAACTCTAATTGATCCGGATTGGATCATTATATTGTTTGTCATCTATCTCGATCCTTTTAGAGTGGAAAAATTGGAGGATTTAGCTTGCAGGGCCATTTTAGTGGGAGGTCCCAGTTTGGAAAATTGGGGTCCGAAACCTTCTAGAGGCATTTTGAGGCATTAAACGATGTTTTTTGGGGTTATGGTGTCAAAACTTGTGCTCTCTCCCTTGATGGTATTCTACATTCCAAGACCTTTCCAATGATGCAAACCGTGCGTCAATCGAAGTTCGTATGCAAAAGTTATGCCTCCTGCGAGTTGACCTACCCTGTTGACCACCATGGTACGAGAGGATGCCACGTTAGCCCCCGTTACTCACACATATGGGGCTAGCCATATATGTAATTTCAAGAAGATTCTAGAAGGTCCAAAACCCTATCACAATCGAGGGTTGAGGAAGTCAAAAACCTACCCCTAGATGGCCATTAGGCTATGTTAAATACCGGGCCACTAGGAGGGGAAGGGGTTCCATTCTTTTGTATTGTTGTTAGATTTTAGGGAAAATATAAGACAATGACATTCTTTTAAATTCTGTTCACTAATACAATTTTAGATCAGCACATTAAACCAAGATAAAAACAGATCTGTATGCATGAAATAAAAATTCTGAACATAAACAAATTTCCTAAGTGTAGAAAACCAAATCTTAGCTTACCTCTTAGCCAATGAAGAATGTGTACCTGTCACATGTAGATGTATGCCTCTGTAAGTATGCCCAGATGAAGTTTAGGTTCATATATCAAACCTCTAGGGTTTGAACTCTGTCAAGAGAACTGTGGGACAGTTTTACCATGGATAGTAAAACCCCAATGGAAACAATAATAAATCAAAGTCATAAAGGCAAATAACCCCAATGAGAAAACCTTCAATAAACAGTGATAGCACAACAAGGAAATCAAATCACAAGAAAACCCTCTGATCTAAAACCAAGAGTCAAACCCATCATCAAGCAAACTCAGATCTGGAGATACAAGAGGCTCCATAAACAAATAAACTCAGATCTACAAGTACAAGAGAAACTAACTCAGATCTGGTAGTACAAGAGGCTCTACAAACAAACTAACTCAGATCTGGTAGTACAAGAGGCTCCACCAACAAACTAACTCAGATCTGGTAGTACAAGAAAAACTAACTCAGATCTGGTAGTAGAAGAGGCTCTACAAACAAACTAACTCAGATCTAGTAGTACAAGAGAAACTAACTCAGATCTGGTAGTACAAGAGGCTCTACAACCAAATACAAGATCAGATATGAAAGTACAATGGGTCCATGAGCAAAATAAACTTAGATCTGAAATACCAACGTCTCCACAAGCAAACAAAACTTAGATATGGAAGCATCAAAGTCAAACCCTCCATAATCAAAAGAAAAATCTCACTTCAGGAATAACTGGACAGCAAGTGTCAACCTCAAGAAAAAAACCTTCCACAGATCTGGACAGCATACTCTCCCCAAGCTAAAAGGCAAACCCTTCATAGAAAAGAACAGCAAGAAGACCCCACAGGGACTTTAGTTCAACACACAGTAGCTAGGGGAGAGGCCGTGGCCACAGGCTGTCTAAGATAGAGAGGCCGCGACTCTCTATGCAGTTCTGGTAGTCAAGTAGAAGAGGGGGCCGCAGCTGTTACAGAGTCATGGCGGTCAAGGCCACAGCACTTACATAGCAGATCTGGCAGTCAAAAAAGGAGGGGCCGCAAGCACCCTATGCATCAACAAAAACCAAGGAGAAGCTGCCAGCCAGCTCCAAGACCAATCAACATCTGAAACTGATACCCAAGAGGGAGGCCGCATCAACAAGAGAAAGTAGCCGCAGCAAAGAGAGAGAGGAGAGAGTGTGAGTGTGGAATGAATGAACAAAAAGACAAAGGGTAGGGTTTAATTTATAGTTAGGGAGAGGGGTTAGGGTAAATAGAATTATAATTAATTTTTGACATATTAATTAATATGTCAATGGATATTTAATTCAAACCTTAATTACATATAAAACCCTAATCCCATAAATAAAATCCCCATCACATAAAACAAGAGTGAAGGCAAACAACAAAGGGTTACCTTTTAAGACAAAGTCAAGGAGAGTTACATAATGGTAAAACATGTCCACATAGGTCTCATAGTGACCTATAAACTTTATCATCACTGCATAAGGGGGTACCTCAACAATGTGATCAAGTCCATCTTCATAGACACTCCTAGATACATCCTAGGAGAGAAGAAGAGGATCACATATCAACACATCTTGGTTTTACACCAAGATTTACCTGGTCAGGAACCAGGTTGCCCTAGAACACATCTGGGGGCCCTAGAACACATCTAGGGTCTTATCCACCAAGGTACAAGACCAAGGATCAACCCATGCATCAAGCAAGGGTTCCCTGGAACACATCCAGGGGCCCTAGACACATCTAGGGACTTATGTCAACAACCAAGGAATATATCCAAGGATCAATCCAAGCACCGGGCAAGGATTCCCTGGACCACATCCAGGGGCCCTAGACACATCTAGGGACTTACTGCTTGGTCCAAGACCAAGAACCCCAGTCATCTACTGGGGGCCCTCACAAGGGTCTTTTGCCATGGCACTCATTGCTTGGTCTCATACCAAGAAACCCCAGGAGTGTGCTGGGGGCCCTAGTCTACAGATAGGGTCTTTTCCATCCTCAGGAGAATGGCTCTTGCAGCTGCATTAATTTCAACACTCCCTCTCAGCAAGAGAGGCATTCTTAGCAACACCAAGCTTGTCTCAAAAGTACACATACTTTGTCAATGACAGAGGCTTGGTCAAAATATTTGTGTTTTGTTCTGTCATCGGAATATACTAAATACTGAGAATGTTCTTCTGCACTATGTCCCAAACATAGTGATATCTCATCTCAAATGTGTTTTGTCATAGAAACACATGAATCATGGAGAGATTTACACAGCTCTGGTTATCACAGTGGATTACTGTGGGTTCCAACTTAGCACTGAACAAATATGAGAGTAGCTTTCTGAGCTACGTTGCTTCTATACAGGCAGCTTTTGCAGCAATGTATTCTGCCTCTACAGTGCTATTGGCTATGGAGCCCTGTTTCCTGCTGGACCAGGAGAACATAGTTGAACCCAAGCTAAAACAATATCCAGAATTACTCTTCCAGTCCACTGTACTGCCCATCTAATCTGAATATGTATAACCATGAAGCATTACACCTCCACTGAAGTGTATCTAAGCCTATAGGCTATAGTCTCTCGAACATATCTCAAAAAAGGTTTAATAACAACCATATGAATATGCTTCGATTCATACATGAGCTGGATGAGGGCATTCACTGCATGATAAATATCCGGTCTGGTGGGTATAAGATACATCAAAAACCCAATGAGGTCTTCTGGATCTGAAATTGTAGCTTGATCTTGTAACTTCTTCAGTTTGGAAAACATCGGTGTGGATATGGACTTACAGTCCAACATGCCAAGTCTGCAGAGCATATCAACTGCGTACTTGCTCTTGTGAGAGAAGCATCTCACTTGATTTCTACCACACCTCTAAGCTCAGAAAGTAATGCAAAAGACCCAAGTCTTTCATTTCAACTTCTGTTGAAGAGCTCCCTCTTAGTCTGAGCTATCAAAAATTTCCTTTCCTGCAAGGAACATATCATCCTAAGATAACATGATGATTTCGTACAATCTTTATATAAAGATTGGGATCTGCAATACTCTTGGTGAACCCAAGACTCTATAGAGAGATTGTCAATACTTTCATACTAAGTTCTTGGAGCTTGTTACAATCTATGGGATTCTTTCCCATGGATAGCCTCTTGCTCAAATTCACTTTTAAGAAAATCAGTCTTAACATTTATCTGGTGAAGTTTCCAAATAAAAAAAAACTGTGACAAGAGAGATGAAGATCCTGATGGGAGTAATGATCTTGTCATAGATAATCCCTTCTTTCTGAGAGAAGTCACGAGTCACAAATTTAACCTCAATACTGCCATCTGCTGTAGGTCATGGTATAACTCATATGCACAGACTGCTCCTTCTGAGTCTCATAAAATGTCTGCCTCCTTGCATGTGCAAACTGGCTCCCTCTGAACCTATAAGATCCTTTGATTCTGATCTGGTGTCGTATCTCTTCAAGATGTTCTTGGTGCTAGTACCAACTATGAAAAGCTGAGTCAGACTTATTGAGCTCCTGTGTCAAGGATAATGGCTCAATTACAATCTAAGGACTCTCGATTAAAAGAGATATCTGTAGGGTTCCCAAAACGAGGGAAAAATACCCCAACTACCAAGATAATTTCTTGGACTCATTAACCAAGAAAATAACCCAAGGTTACATGTTGTTTTTCATATCAGGGATAATAGACCAATATACTGCTGGGTTTCCAAACCAGGGAGAAAGACCTACCTTACATCAATTAAAATAAGTATGTGCTGAGATCACAACTTCCTTGGTCATATAACAAAAATACACAAGAGATTCTGACAGTAATCCTTTGAGACACCGGTTCATAAATACGACAGGAAGGTAAACGTAGCTCTTCTTGTTGTCATTAGTAGTCACAAAATGAGTGCAAGTGGTGCATACCTGGACTTACCTTGAACTTGCTTGGGATGAAGACATACTTGTCCTTTGCAGCCTGTTACCAACTGAAGCTATCTAGGACATCTTCTGTGTATGTAGATGTTTTACATGTATCTGTTAGTTCAAGTAATTCCATATCCTCAAGAGATTATCCCACTGTCCTGTGGATAATACAATATTCATCCATATGCTAAAAATTAACAATACTTCTTAAAGAATGAGACCAAAGACTGTATTGTCCCAAATTCTGTTCTTACAAAAATCAGCCCTCACGTTTTTCTCTCAAAGCCAAACACCAAAGAATTGCCAAGTTTCCACCACTCATTCCATTATGGTTAACTTTAAAGCTCGTGTACTCTTTGTAGTACAAGACATATGGATGACCATTAAATGCATAAGGTGCTATCATTCACTGAAGTTACACGGTTTCCCATTTTAAAATTTCCTTTACCAGTGATTCTGTCAATGCCATTGTAATTTACCAAAAGCTTATTTAATGAAAGCTAAGAACTCACCAAGCATCAGTAACAATTACATTATAATGACTGAAACCTATCTCTTGTGATCTTCAAGATGATTGTTACATTCCCAAGCATTCTGTATTAGATCTTCGACTGACTTGGCCTAGCTTAGAAGTGAGATGGGTTACTGGGGGTAAGTGTCATCAATCAATTTGCAGTCAAAGGAAAGGAGAAAAGGTCTTGAAAAACAACGGAATAACCATGGGTAAACTAGAGGATTACTAGGAGTCCCCCTTTAGAAACCAGAAGCCCTAATAGGGTCTGAAACAAAATCAACAATGAACAGTGATTAGCCTCTTACTGCTGAACTACAAGAACATTCCCTTGGAAATGGATCTATGTAGGCTCAATAGTTTGTCACTAAAGAGCTCTTTTTCACGTCCTATGCTCTGATACCATGTTAGATTTTAGGGAAAATATAAGACAATGACATTCTTTTAAATTCTGTTCACTAATACAATTTTAGATCAGCACATTAAACCAAGATAGAAACAGATCTGTATGCATGAAATTAAAATTCTGAACATAAACAAATTTCCTAAGTGCAGAAAACCAAATCTTAGCTTACGTCTTAGCCAATGAAGAATGTGTACCTGTCACATGTAGATGTATGCCTCTGTAAGTATGCTCAGATGAAGTTTAGGTTCATATATCAAACCTCTAGGGTTTGATCTCTGTCAAGAGAACTGTGGGATACTTTTGCCATGGATAGTAAAACCCCAATGGAAACAATAATAAATCAAAGTCATAAAGGCAAATAACCCCAATGAGAAAACCTTCAATAAACAGTGATAGCACATCAAGGAAATCAAATCACAAGAAAACCCTCTGATCTAAAAACAAGAGTCAAACCCATCATCAAGCAAACACAAACTCAGATCTGGAGATACAAGAGGCTCCATAAACAAATAAACTCAGATCTAGAAGTACAAGAGAAACTAACTCAGATCTGGTAGTACAAGAGGCTCTACAAACAAACTAACTCAGATCTCGTAGTACAAGAGGCTCCACCAACAAAATAACTCAGATCTGGTAGTACAAGAGAAACTAACTCAGATCTGGTAGTACAAGAGGCTCCACCAACAAACTAACTCAGATCTGGTAGTACAAGGGGCTCTACAAACAAACTAACTCAGATCTGGTAGTACAAGAGGCTCCATCAACAAACTAACTCAGATCTGGTAGTACAAGAGAAAACAACTCAGATCTGGTAGTACAAGAGGCTCTACAAACAAACTAATTCAGATCTGGTAGTACAAGAGGCTCCACCAACAAACTAACTCAGATCTTGTAGTACAAGAGAAACTAACTCAGATCTGGTAGTACAAGAGGCTCTACAAACAAACTAACTCAGATCTTGTAGTACAAGAGAAACTAACTCAGATCTGGTAGTAC
The DNA here is from genome assembly GCA_009831015.1 of Picea engelmannii. Taxonomy (NCBI): domain Eukaryota; kingdom Viridiplantae; phylum Streptophyta; class Pinopsida; order Pinales; family Pinaceae; genus Picea; species Picea engelmannii. The sequence continues at coordinate 29,556 of ML802564.1, read as the reverse complement.
AAGAGGCTCTACAACCAAATACAAGATCAGATCTGAAAGTACAATGGGTTCATGAGCAAAATAAACTTAGATCTGAAATACCAATGTCTCCACAAGCAAACAAAACTCAGATATGGAAGCATCAAAGTCAAACCCTCCATAATCAAAAGCAAAATCTCACTTCAGGAATAACTGGACAGCAAGTGTCAACCTCAAGAAAAAATCCTTCCACAGTTCTGGACAACATACTCTCCCCAAGCTAAAAGGCAAACCCTTCATAGAAAAGAACAAGAAGAAGACCCCACAGGGACTTTAGTTCAACACACAGTAGCTAGGGGAGAGGCCGTGGCTACAGGCTGTCTAAGATAGAGAGGCCGCGACTCTCCATGCAGTTCTGGTAGTCAAGTAGAAGAGGGGGCCGCAACTGTTACATAGTCATGGCAGTCAAGGCCACAACTCTTACATAGCGGATCTGGCAGTCGAAAAAGGAGGGGCCGCAAGCACCCTATGCATCAGCAAAAACCAAGGAGAAGCTGCCAGCCAACTCCAAGACCAATCAACATCTGAAACTGATACCCAAGAGGGAGGCCGCATCAACAAGAGAAAGTAGCCGCAACAAAGAGAGAGGGGAGAGAGTGTGAGTGTGGAATGAATGAACAAAAAGACAAAGGGTAGGGTTTAATTTATAGTTCGGGAGAGGGGTTAGGGTAAATAGAATTATAATTAATTTTTGACATTTAATTAATATAAATATTAATTAATATGTCAATTAATATTTAATTCAAACTTTAATTACATATAAAACCCTAATCCCATAAATAAAATCCCCATCACATAAAACAAGATCCCCATCACATAAAACAAGAGTGAAGGCAAACAACAAAGGGTTACCTTTTAAGACAAAGTCAAGGAGAGTTACATAATGGCAAAACATGTCCACATATGTCTCATAGTGACCTATAAACTTTATCATCACCGCATAAGGGGGTACCTCAACAATGTGATCAAGTCCATCTTCATAGACACTCCTAGATACATCCCGAGAGAGAAGAAGAGGATCACATATCAACACATCTCGATATTACACCAAGATTTACCTGGTCAGGAACCAGGTTGCCCCAGAACACATCTGGGGGCCCTATAACACATCTAGGGTCTTATCCACCAAGGTACAAGACCAAGGATCAACCCATGCATCAAGCAAGGGTTCCCTGGAACACATCCAGGGGCTATAGACACATCTAGGGACTTATGTCAACCACCAAGGAATATATCCAAGGATCAATCCAAGCACCGGGCAAGGATTCCCTGGACCACATCCAGGGGCCCTAGACACATCTAGGGACTTACTGCTTGGTCCAAGACCAAGAACCCCAGTCATCTACTGGGGGCCCTCACAAGGGTCTTGCTGCTTGGTTCTAGACCAAGAACCCCAGTCATCTACTGGGGGCCCTCACAAGGGTCTTGCTGCTTGGTTCTAGACCAAGAACCCCAGTCATCTACTGGGGGCCCTCACAAGGGTCTTTTGCCATGGCACTCATTGCTTGGATGACTGGGGGCCCTCACAAGGGTCTTTTGCCATGGCATTCATTGCTTGGTCTCATACCAAGAAACCCCAGGAGTGTGCTGGGGGCCCTAGTCTACAACTAGGGTCTTTTCCATCTTCAGGAGAATGGCTCTTGCAACTGCATTAATTTCAACAATTGTATCTTGTTCCATAGCTGAGCAAAACATCTGAGAGTGGTATTCTGTGAGCACAGAGGAGGAGAGATTCTGTAGCAGCCATACAAGCCACATGTCAAAGGCAACTCCACAGAGAGTGCCTCTTTCTTTGTACTTGCATCATTTCTATACCAGAGAAAAGAGAGCAAAGCAACCTCACCTTCTAGCTGGGTTTTCTCCTGTATTGGGTTTACGAGGTCATATCTTGTGTTTATTTGTGGATGGTGTGATTGTATTTTACTGTTCTCTATTTTCCGCATTTTATCTATTTCGTGCATAAGCAGAAAAATCAATAACTACATATTCTGGATATCTTAAGGAAAAAAAAATCCTCGATAATAAAGATTTCAGTTATTTACCAGATCTATTGTGACGAACTGTTCCAGTGGAATATCCACGACAATTTACAGATCACTAATCATCTGTAAGAAGTGGCAATATATATATATATATATATATATATATATATATATATATATATATATATATATACTCTCTTTAGTTTTGGAGTTTTTGGTATTTTCCCTTGTTTTTTTCCAAATAAAACCTTGCGGGGAAACCCTCGACCAATCCCCCACATTTTGTGGATGGTACCTGATTTAAACCCATTAACATTGATTATGGTGCCTGACTCAGTAGGGACATCGAGTGAGGCAACACATCAGAGGCAGTGAGCTTGGGGATTGACCCCAAGACCTTTGACATGAAGCTCAAAGAACTCAACCAGCCAATCTAGCCCACCAGGCTTATATTTGCCCTTGTCTTATAGTTGAATTGGTCAAGTTCTTTTGTTGGTGTCTCTAGTTAACATAGATGACAACAATGCTGCCAGGCTAATTTATAGCTATCCTATAATTCTTCTTTTCCCTGTCACCATATTGATAGTAGATTTGACTTATAATATGAACAC
>ML802564.1:16345-26370 GCA_009831015.1 Picea engelmannii | reverse complement strand
CTGCCTAGGGATGCGGCTATAAAATGAAGTGACTAACACTTCGAGTTGGGTTGGTTGGTCATTGCATTGGCTTGTTGCTACTGATGTGGGTTGTCTTGGTTGAGACTGGGCTAGGGCTTTGTGGTTCCGTTTGTTGGCATGTATTGATCTGTTTAGTAGGATGCTAAGCTGTGAATGTCATGTTTGTCCTCTGCTGAACAATGTATCTGATTTTGGTAGAAATTAATGGAATGGTGACATCCCTTGAAATTTATTTTGTATGTCTCATTTATATGGATGATACTTATGTACTGTTAGTTGTAACTTATGATGCTAATGTATGAACTTGCATGGATTGAATCTGTTATGCCTTTGGAGACCGTAGTAGATAAATTTGATAGTAATCGAGGGAATGTTAAAATGGTTATGTTAGTGATTGGGATGGATGTTAGAACAGTTTGAGTTGCATCCTCTATTCTTTAGATGTCTTCCGCTATCTTAATGTCCTTGCACTGCACCTTGGGTGAGACCTTCCCTGTAACCCAGGGATTGAATTGCCGACACTACACTACAATGTCTATGGTGGACACCTAAGTGGACCCCAAGTCTGCATTTCGGGCCAACGACTAGATTTCAGTTACAATATATCCAATTTACTAGGTTTGTCTTCACTTGTTTTGCCCTTGATTCTGTTGTCACTTGAGTTTGTTGTCTTATGAAACATAACACAAAATGAGCATTAATTCCTCCAAAGGTATCTCTAGCCAAAAACATGTAAATATGGATGGATGATCTCTTTTGAAAAAAATACTTGTCAGTTAGAGCTTAATACGTTTGTTGTCATTAACTGAATGACAAATAAAATCAGACTGGTTTGTACAACCATGACCATTTACATTGCAGCAAATAATCACAGGCCTTTTACTGCTATTCACATGCTTAATTCAGGGTAGAAAGGGAAAGATAGGCATTTAGAGAGGAGCACAATTGTACAAGGGGACTATAGAAATGGATTACAAAAGCATCACAGAGATTGGAGTTTAAACTTGCAGTTTGCAGCCCCCCTTTTTCATTATTAATGGAAAATTTTCAAACACTATCTACTTGACTTCTTGTGTCATTAACCATTCAGAAATTATTTTGTTTTAGTTGTCATTTAGATCTTTATCGGTACAGCATCACTTTATTTGCAGGATTAGGATATCATGGTAACATGTACGCCACAAGTTTGGTTTATTATGGTACAATGTTCTTTGCATTTTACTGTATGGCCCAATCAGATCCAGAAGAATGTGAATGATAGTTGTATGGTGTATATTTTTACTTTCTGTCCATTACTGAAGTGAGAGGTTCAGGTGCATTCTGTCTTTTTCTTGGGGCTCTGGTACTTGATTCTAATGCTTCTAGAAGTACTCCCATTTAGGAAGTGAAAAATAGAGTTGGGATACTTTTCTTTTCTAGTTCATATTTTCTGATTAGCACAAAGTTGCAAAGGCCTTGAAGCTCTTGATACGTAGGAAACAGCATGACACAAGTCAGGACTCAGAATGAGATTCTTCCAAGTCTTATTGAAAAAAATTATTGATGCATTTTACCTGTTCAGCTTTTCTCTACAAAAGAATGGCAAACATGGAGATTCCACAAAAATAAAGAAAGAGTAAGACTATTTTAGCAATGGAGAAAGTCTTTATACCTTTCAATGCATACTGCCAAACCCTCAGAGCCCATTCAGCAGATCCTTTACAAAGAACTTTCTTGCAAATGCCTGCAGACTGTCAAATGATGAGAAGTCTGCAAAATGTTATATTTTTCCAACGATGGGATATCTGCCACCCTCATCATAAGGGCATATATGTGGCATGATATATAGAGATTGTACATGGAAGGCACATATTTTTATTCTATGGGCTTCTCCTTTTATCAATGCCCCATGTTCCTTATTACTTCTTCGTAGTTTTTGTTTCAGTGTTCTTGATCCATTCAAGTCTCATAATCTTCTACTTGTTCAATAACCCTAGTTAAAAAAATTGCTGGCTCTCCATTTTTGCCTATTTTTGCTGATTGACATGTTTGCTTGGTGAGTTGGCTGTACTTGTATGTCAGCTCTTGTTATATAATAGTGAGGGAATGAATGGACATGCTTGAAATTTGCGTATAACAATAATTTGTGTTTCCCATTGCAGGGAGGTATGAGATTTACCTAAGGGATAATTTTCTGTGTCTTTGTAGGTTGAAACCTCAGCATGCTACTGTGTAGCCGATGTGGGTCTCACTGTGATAGATGCTAAGAAATATGTACCGGGTACCAGACATTGTGGTCAACCAGAAATCAAAGCAACCATTCATCCTACAAAGAGAAAGTCTCATAAAAGTGAGAAAGGACGGGAACCTATTCCTTTGATACCTGGTCTTCCGGATGACCTTGCTATTGCTTGCTTAATTCGGGTTCCACGTGTCTTCCATCGAAAACTCAGGCTTGTATGTAAAAGGTGGTACCGTCTTTTGGCTGGAAATTTCTTCTATTCCCTGAGAAAGAGCCTTGGCATAGCAGAAGAATGGATCTATGTAATCAAACAGGACCGTGATGGCCGCATTTCATGGCATGCATTTGATCCTAGGTACCAATTATGGCAGCCTCTGCCCCCTGTGCCAGCTGAATACTGTGAGGCACTTGGTTTTGGATGTGCTGTCCTCAGTGGCTGTCACCTCTATTTGTTTGGGGGAAAAAGTCCATTAAAAGGATCTATGAGAAGGGTAGTCTACTACAGTGCACGGACAAATAAATGGCATCGTGCACCAGACATGCTTAGGAGGCGGCATTTCTTTGGGGCCTGTGTTTTTAATAATTGTTTGTATGTTGCAGGGGGAGAATGTGAGGGTAGTCTTCATTCCCTCAAATCAGCAGAGGTGTACGACCCAAACAGAAGTAAATGGTCTTTCATCTCCGACATGAGCACCTCTATTGTTCCTTTTTTTGGGGTGGTTTATGGAGACAAATGGTTTCTCAAAGGCCTAGGTTCTCACAGGCAAGTTATATGTGAGATGTATGTGCCATCATTAAATCAGTGGTCCACTGTAGTAGGTGGCATAGTTGATGGATGGCAAACTCCAAGTGGCACTTTAAATGGACAACTTTATGCTCTTGACTGTAAGGATGGTTGCAGAATGCGAGTGTATGATAATGTCAATGACTCGTGGGACAGATTGATAGACAGTAAGCTTCATCTTGGTAATTCTCACGCGCTTGAGGCTGCAGCATTGCTTCCTCTTGGGGGGAAACTTTGTATTGTTCGAAATAACATGAGCATATCTGTTGTGGATGTGGCAAATCTTGATTGTAATGCTAAGAAGGGTCAATTGTGGGAGACCCTGGCTGGCAAAGGTCAGTTCAAAACATTTGTCACAAACCTATGGTCAAATATTGCAGGTAAAAATGGGTCAAAGAGCCAAATATTACATTGCCAGGTACTTCAGGCATAGCTCTTTGTGTCTTTGATTACTTGATTGTATACGCAATTGTTTTGAAAATCTAGCCCATCATGTGGAGACCAATTGATGTTCATGCTCATCTGGCTTGAAACGAAATGGCTTCCTTGCACAAGTTTGAAAAGTATTGAGGTTCCATATGTAATAGGATGACCAATGTTATAAAATAATCCTTTTGAAAGGTGTGTGCACTTTTCCATGTAGTGCTCAATTGGATTACATTGTAAGGTGGTTCAAGCATATCTCTCAGTTTCTTGGATGAATTTACATGTATGCAGAGGATTGTTTTGAAAATCTAGGCATCACTGGCAGGCCAACTGATGTTTATGCTTTTGTTTCTTGAAATTAAAGGATTTTCTCACTCCGAGACTGAGAGGTGCCCAGGCTGCAAGTGCAGTAGGATAAGGATGAAAACGGTTTTTTTTGAGCTTGTCTGGACATTTTTGATGCAATATCCTATTGTATTTTATTAATCTGTATAGTCAATGGACTTTTATGTGTTTTGCCCAGCTGCTTCATGTTCTGCTTAGCCCACTTTGTGCTTAGGATTGAGGTAAGACATTTTAACAGTGGCCCAAATTTGTTGAGAAATTGCAAGTACGAAACCTTCAGTTACTGTTCATATTTCTGATACACTAAACTGTAACATAAATGCTTCTGACGAGGATAAATTATCGTGTTGTGATGGATGAACATATACTGTGCTGTCCGTTGAAGACATAGATGGCTATGCTGTAGTTTGGGTGGCTAGAGGAAGCCTAAGTTCGGATGATTATAGATCACAAGGAACAATTGTTGGAGATCATTGCATAAGTTGTTTGCTTTGAGAATGCATTCAATGATCGGAAGAGCTATAACAGACTGCTTTCAACCAGTGGTACTGTTAAATCAACTATTGAGCTGTTTCGTGCTTTCTAGATAAGTTTTTTGTGCATTGAGTTCTGAGAACTGCTCTCAACCAGCTTTACTGTTAAAACCCGAAAATCTCAGCTGTTTTATAATTTCTAGATAATAATTTTTGGGTGATGAGATCCAAGAACTTAAGTTGGTTTTTGGGTATTTCTTATAACCCCAGAACATCTCTGTCAAATAATTTGAATGGCATTTAATCTGGTGAGACTCTAGTGAGTCTGGGTTTTGTTTTTGATAGTTTGATGTGTTGCGATTTTTAGTTATATATAATAATAATAATAATAATCTATTTTTTAAGGTCACGGCCAAGCCAGACACCAAATTGGTGTATGAAACCCCCTTGTTTGTGGGACAAGGGACCCCCTCCCCACAGCGATTTGACTGCTAAAGTCTACAGAGGTATACATACCCTAACCCCATCTGGATTTGAACCCGTGACCTCCAAGGAGGAAACACATGTTCTTAACCATTAGGCCCACTCAGGCTGTGAAACAGTCGGAGGTCTATTCATCTTTTCCAAGTCAAATTGTTACTTGGAGAGACGGAATTCCCATTCTCAATCTTGTGTACTAACATAGTAATTAGGGATTCTCATATTAACAAAGATGCAGCTGAGATAGATGATCTCTTCCAATAGCTTGAGGCCAACCTGTGTATTGTAAGAATGAAGAACATCATCCCCTAGAGCGTAGATTTTAAGTAGAAAAAACTCTGGCAGTGGTTCAGAAAGGTGATTTTCATCTTGATTCTCTAAGGCATTACCAAAGTTGATCATCTGTGGTTGACAAGGAACGACTATTTTTGTATATGGACCCTCTGCAAGGAGACTAGATGTGAGGCATGCAAGTCAGCTTGGAGTAGGGAGTGATATACATTTTATGGACTCAATGCAGTAGGAAAGATTAGTGATGATATATCCTATTGTGTTTGCTCCTGGCTTGTGCTGTTAACAGGCGAAGGCATCAAATCTAGAAAAATGTGCTAGACCAATGAGAAGACAAAGGTCATGAAATTCATTGTCTTAATTTAAATTTGGGCAAATTGTATCGACCAAAGAGATTGAAATCATGTATTTTAGTATGTCCGAGTGTCTCCATGTGAGTGGATAGATGTTTCACAATCAGATCAGTTTTTCTCTAAACCAAAATTCAATATGGTTAAGTCCAAAATACTGAATGCATTGGTAAATATATTTAAGCCAAATTAAGGAATAGGTATCGTATGGTCTTAATTATATCATTTTTTGGTTATTTGGAGAAAACTGTAGGGAAGATGTAATTAGCATTGAATGATTTGTACTGGTCTTGCATTACTTCAAGAGGGTGATCATAATATAGAAGAAAATTTATCAGCCTAATGCTGATCATGATAAGCTGATATGAAAGGTTTATATTCTTCGTACTCTGGATTTGTGTGTATAGTTGGGATGAATTATAAAATAGTGAAAACGTTCCCGGCGCTATTTTATTTTATCTAAATGACTTTATAGAAGTGGAACTAACCTTGTGTGAGGACTTATTATTGATGAGTGGAATCATGTTGCCCACAATGAATATAACCTACCGTGTTTTGTTATTCTGGAGTAGACGCATGGGAAGGATGTTGCAGTTATGAGCTATATATCTATTTGTTTTAGCATAAACCAGACTGAGTTTATGACCTCTGCATCAAAGGAATTTTCAATCTCTAAAAACAAGCTCATAGTATATGTGAAAATGTTGCGGACTAATATACACTCCTATTCTACATAGTGCAACTCAAGACTTACTCTGTTTTTTAGCTGAGTAGAAACCATTGAGATGACCATTGTTAAAAATATACGGGCTTGTGATATTTGCGAAGACCTAAAACTTAGGCATTATTGTAAAATGACGACTTTACATACAGACAACTGTTTTGAGAAACACATCTTGAATTGAAACCCTAAGAATGTCCAATTACATATATTTTGGGTAAAGAATCCTTTTTTGGGGGCAAAAAATGCAGTTTGGATGTTACTTTGAATGCATTTGAAAATGTTAATGGAAAGTTGCTAATAACAACTAGGATTACATCTCCATTAACATCCAGTTTAACCTATTTAGTTGCAATTTCCTCTCAATAATGGTCCAAACAATATCCCCATTAATATATTCATTGTTATCCCCAATATTTGTTCTCAATAATGTTCACATCAATGTCCACCATAACATCCTCTATAATGTTCACTATAACATCCGAGTTCATATATAGTTTCCTCTGTAATGTTTACTATAGCTATAACATCCGAGTTCATATATAGGTTCCTTTATAATGTTCACTGTAACATCCGAGTTCATATACAGGTTCCTCTATAATGTTTAGTATAACATCCAAGTTAATATCTAGGTTTCAAACATGTCTTTATTAACATTCTCTTATCATTGCCCCGATGACATCTAATATTTGGTTTCAAATGTGTTTAATATCACATGTAATGTGAGGGTTTATGTCTTTTTGATGACCTTGATTAATTCCATGTTTAGGATAGATTCTAAGTATAGTTAAGGTTGTTTATTGGGTTTCAATTAGGGTCTTAAACATTCCCTCAACTCCATTTAAATGATCATTTGAAGTGAAACATATGTATGGGAAAGAAGAATTTCTCATTTCTCTAATATATTCTATTTGTATTCAAACTTTTGATTTGTAATTGTGATGTTTACACATTTTTCTCATATATATATTCTTGCCTATATATATTTGCATTCTTGTATATACACTTTTTTCATATATATATATATATATATATATATCCTTGCTTAATATATTTTTGCATTCTCGCATATATATACTATTGTGAACTTATCCCTTGCTCAAACATATTATACACTATCTTTATTCTTATTTGTTTATTTATACACACACATTCTTGTCTCTATATATACTATAGATATGTGAGATTACACACACATGTTTGCCATGGAAAATTCTCAAAGTACTTTCCCATGATCCATAGATGACAAACATGGTAACCCTTCACCCTAATTACAGAGCTTAACCTTGAGCAGATCAAGAGAGTCGAATTCATGACCTCCCCAACTTTTGGGCGAGAGATCTCATGTTTAACTCATGCTCGCTTGAACTACCCCTCGAGGCTTATATATATATATAACTGTCACAGCCATATCCTTTGCTCAAGCATACTATAGACTATCTTTATTCTCTCTCACACACACACATTGGTGAGAATTATGCTTGAACAAAGGATATGGCCGTGACAGCTTTGGTATAACTTGAGTAGCACATTTTTTTCTAGTCATTCATGCATCTCATGCTTGCTTGAGCTACCCCTCTAGGCTTATATATATATATATATATGTGGTTCACGACACCAGATATCGGTGCTCACTACGTCCACGGAAAACCTCCTTGAAATCTGCTAGAGAACATGGCGTGGCCGAGCATTTTCAGAGTATTGGGAGCTNATATATATATATATATATATATATATATATATATATATATATATATATATATATATATTGGCGAGAATAAATATAGTTTATAGTATGCTTGAAGAAAGGATATGGCCGTGATGGTTTTGGTATAACTTGAGTAGCACATTTTCTTCTAGTCATTTGTGCGTCGTACAAATGGATGTATTCCTGTTTCGCAAGTGCCACACCTAATAACACCGTGATGACAAATGTTCCTCACAATTTTGAAGGCACTATTCTTTTGCCACGAGGTCATCTTATTTCACTTGCTTCTTGTTGTTATACCCCCATAGGTAATCCTTGCATTGGTCTAGCATACAAGAAACCATCACACCTCCTTGCTCACTCCTTGTGTTGTTCAAGCATACTATAAACTAATGCCACTGGTAGGAGTCATATGACAACAATGTGGTAGAGGAATAACACTGACAAAATTTTATGGACATGATACATGTGTCATGTAGGTGTTATTGAGTGTGGTGCCTATGAAACAATACACTTGCCTGTTGTGGTTGTAGCACCCTAAGTATTCCTTGCACTACTCAAGTATACTATAAACTGTGGCACCCCCTTGCTTAATCCTTGTGTTGCTCAAGCATACTATAAACTAATGTTGAGAGTTGTAGGGCAGATGAATAACATCAACAAAATTGTACATATGCATTGCATGTGATGGTGTTAGTTAGTGTGGTGCTTGTGTAACAAGAGTATGTACGCTGTATGGACAATAGGGAGAAAACACATTGCTTAGGGTGTATTGTTAGCTACCACACTTAATCCTCACATTGCCTAGGCATACTATAAACTATCTATATACTCGTCATGCAGAGCAATGCAAGGGTACATGGATAAAGATAGTTTATAGTATGTTTGCATAGTGTGTGGGAACATGGATAAAGATAGTTTATAGTATGTTTGCATAGTGCGTGGGTACATCAAGAAGATAAAGATAGTTTATAGTATGCTTGAGCAACTCGAGATTAAGAAAGGGGTTATAATAACGGTTGGCATGAGTGGTATAATGATCACGTGGTGGAGGAATGACGTCGACATAATTGTGCAAACATGGTGTATGTGTTATGTTAGTGTTATTGGGTGTGGTTCGCGCAAAACAAGAGAATGTTCATGTTTTTTAGGTTGTACTATAGACTATCATTATTCTTGTTATATATATATATATATTTTAAATTAAATTTATTTATTTTTAAATCCCAAGGAAAACCTAAGGAGATTCATCCCTCTTCTCTAGAATATAGACTATCATTATTCTTGTTATATATATATATATATATATATTTTAAATTAAATTTATTTATTTTTAAATCCCAAGGAAAACCTAAGGAGATTCATCCCTCTTCTCTAGAATATTTGGATGGAGCTTGGCTCGATCACCAACAACAATAGGCATTGCTAACCTCGAGAACCATGAGGGATTAAACTAGATTTTAACCCATGGCTTATGGCTTCCCTGTTGCAAATTGCCATGGTTTCACTGATTGAGCTAACCTTTAGGGCTTATCCTTGTTTTATATATATCTCCAAGATAAACTTCAGAGGATTCCCCTCTTTTCCAGAGTATTTGGATAGAGTGAAACTCAATTTCCATCCACAATAACAATTGGTAATCGAGTGGGACTCAACCTCAACCTCAACGAGATAAGAATCAAAGGCATCACAATGAATTTCACCTTGTAACAATGCATTTGAACCTTTTGAGCTAACCAATTAGGCTAACTTGCCCTGAGCTAACCAACTTGCCATATATATCTATAAAAAACTCTTGGGGTTATTATGTATATATAACTTCAAGGGTTATATATACAACCTGAGTGGGCCTAATAGTTAAGATCATGTGTTTCCTCCTAAGAGGTCACAAGTTCAAATCCAGATGGGGGTAGGGTATGTATATCTCCGTAGACTTTACCAGGTCCCTTGTTCCACAAACAATGAGGTCTCATACACCAATTTGGTGTCTGGCCCCTTGTTCCACAAACAAGGGGGTCTCATACACCAATTTGTTGTTTAGCTTGGCCGTGACCTCAAAAATATATTATATTATTATTACTATAAAATCTTTGAAGTTATTATTCTTGTATAATTCTTAAGTTTTTTCAATTCAATTGCTGATGATCACTATATATATATATATATATATATATATATATATATATATATATATATATATATATA
>ML802564.1:0-16269 GCA_009831015.1 Picea engelmannii | reverse complement strand
AGTGAGTGTACATGATAATACAATAATTTATTTAATTATTTTTGTTTGTAAATCACTACAAAACAATATTATTAAAAATTAGATAATATTAACTAGTGATATTGATTAATTAATTGTATTGGATAACTTAGAAAACTAAACATATAGAATCAGTAAATTTATTTGACATTAAAATAATTTATTTGACTATTTTTTATTGTAAAATAATTGATTTGACTATTTTTTATTGTAAATTGTTACAAAGTGATATTGCTAAATATAATATTTGATGCTGTTCATTAATTATTTGCAAAATATAACCTTTTAACCACTTTTGCAAAATATGAACAATGAACTTTTATTACAAATAAGAGAATGTTTAATTTATTGATATTTTTTTTCTGGTGTGTGATGCTGTTCATTAATTATTTGCAGATAATCTTTTAACCACTTTTACAAAATATGAACAATGAACTTTTATTATAAATAAGAGAATGTTTAATTTCTTGATATTTTTTCTGGTTTGTGATTGCATGAGAAAATGAGGTTATCAATATTTTTCTTCTAGTTCGTGATTGTATGAGAGAATTAACTTTTGAACTTAAAAATCCATGTACCATATAACTTAATATTTTTCTGGTTTGTGATTGTATGAGAGAATTAACTTTTGACATTAAAGATCCATGTACCATAGAACTCAAATCATAGTATCAAAGCCATATCAAAGCCTTCTTTTACATGCACTTCTTGTGATGAACAATGTTTCATAAAAGAACTACACTTCTTGTAATTAACAATGTCTAATACAAGAACTTGGTATAGTGAATGTAGTCTTTGTAATATTGTTTAATATTTAATTTATATCCATTTCATAATAAACAATCAGTGGAGGAATATGGAAATTTAGGATATATAATTCAATGTCAAAATTTCAGAATTCGAAGGTTTAAAATTCATTTTTTACACTTTATTAGGTATCTACTATAAATGCAACATTTTGAAGAAGGTTATCAAGAAAACTAGTCACAATGCTACAACTCAAAGAAGGCTGTGATTGATATTAGTAATGGTATCTTCAACAAAATAGTGGTAAGCAAAGAAATAACCATCTACCAAGAACCAAAAACTCTGAAAACTAAACCCCCATCCTTGTGAAATTTTAAGCAAATAATTGTAACTACACTCATCCATAATGTTAGAATGCGCACAAATGGAGATCAATAGGGAGTTTATTTTATTAATATGATACACATATAAATACATGATCTCAACTTTTGGATTCATCTTCCAAGAGGTATCTTGGACTCCTGATGACCATTCCTATCACTTGTGATGTTTCATATTCCATTTCAAGAGAATAATCATAACCCTAATGGATTAGGTTTCCAACATCCCCCCCCTTAATCCAAAGGGGTGTATGTGAGTCCAAGAAGAGGGATGAAATTTGGAAGTGTATAACTGTCGATGACTTAATGTGCTCTTTGAATCTGGTGGTTTTGGGTTGACCACAAACCAAATGGTGGTGGAGGATTAAGGAAGACCACAAATCAAATGGCTAGCATAAGTTGATGTCTTCTACTAAATAGAGGTTTAAGATGACCACAAACTGTTGTCTAGCAAAAGCTCCAAGTCTCCTACTAAATGGTGGTTTTAAGGAAAACCACAAACCAAATCATGCTGATGGAATATGGCTTTGACTTTGGCTTGCTTGTTCTTGCTCGATTGATAGGTATTCAAAACTTGAATCTCGATTGTCACTAATATTATCCCCCCCCTGTCAGGTACATGGTGAGAGATGAAAATCTTTCCATTGCAAGATGTGTCAATAATCGAGAATGAATTCTTCGACATGACTAATATATCTTCTTAGATGTTGATGACCATTGCAAAAAATGATCCACCCATAGTGATATTTTATTCTTACAGGTTTCTTACATTTGGAACATCTGTCTGAAGGATGATTATGCTTTCCACAATGCTCACAAGGATGAAGATAAAAAAACTGATCCTCCATGTGGCTAACTGGATGACATTGTTGGCATTTAGGAATTTGATCTTGAACTGAAGCAAGTGAAGAGGAATTTTCTTGAAGGAATCTAACACTTTGGAATTGGATTGGTTTGGAATAATCTAGAATGTGATAAGTCACTTCCATTTTGTTGATGATTTCTTCCCAAGTTTTGATGACGGGCTTGGAGAGTGCAAGCAGAACTTGTTTACAACAATTTCATCTTCATTTGAATCCGCCTCTGAAGTGGCGTAACTGATTTGATCATGTGCTGGCTGTTGATGGGAATCATTCTCAAATTAAAAAAGAGAATTGTTCTGAACAAGAAATAGTTCAAAATGTTTATTCTTTTATTGTATTTCATCTTGTTGGAGTTGCGATTCAAGTTGGAGAAATTCGATTTTGTCCTGTGAATCTTGTAAACAATTAGAACATTAGTGAGAGTTTCTTTGTCAATTGTGATCGTATTGTCAAAAATAGATTGTATTAGAGTATTCAATAACTTTAATAATTCATCAATACGACCATTTAAAGACTGACTTAGACCTCAAAGGGTTTCTTGCAACTCCACCCTTTAAAAATCAGATTCTAAAATTCAAACTCAACAAATGAAGGGTGTCGACTTCTATCGAAAATGCACCCATTTACAATGTGATTCAACTTAACTTCAAAAAGTACAAGTAAACTTACAAAAATATTATTTTCAAGTTAGCTTGATTCTAGAGTTGAATTGATCTTCAGAATTGAATGAGTCAGCGATGCTTTGGGTCTGTCGATCTATTCTAGTTTTATTAGAAAACTTAGTAACTGTGGTAGCATATATTCATTCATGATCTAGGTCACCCTTTCCCTTTGGGCACCTTCTCCTTATAAAATATGAACATTTTATTCAAGCCGATGCAATGAGAGACATCATCGCAAATCATTCGGTCGATGCTTGGAAGCTCCTTCGCGGTTGTAATAAATTCAATACTGAAGTGCTTCCCCTCCACTTATTTTCAATATTTACTATGGCATATTTTTACCTAAAATTGCATAACCGGTGTCTTATCATATTATCCAGAGGTTTTCCAAAATTATCAAACCATTAAAAACACATTTTGTACCAAGACCTTGCATGTGCCCATGATTGCAATCTTAAATGGTTCATCTTAAAGATGTCTCATTTGACCATTTGACAAACAACCTTTTTGATTAATTTACGAGACATAACCTCTGTTCATTTGCAAGACTATTACCAAACAAACACAATCCAAACGATTTGAGCCTTTGCTAGAAAAAGCAAGGTTTTCTTTCTCTTGGATATTCAAAGAAGATTTGGGGTTTGATAAAACATTGAAATGGGTTGATCATGAAGCACTGTGTTCTGCTGATCCAATTTCCATCATGGAATCACACAAACAAATATCGGAATCGATAGGTGTTCAACACAATTTTGAGCCCCCTATGTAGGAAAGTGAAGGGAACCCACAATCACTGTTAATTCATTCACCAAAGCCACTGATGCTCAAATAAAATTATGAATAGCTGAAATGTAGGAGAAAAGACTTTCCTTTCAAGGTGGTAACTATCCACTTACCTCCATTTGCACATTTAGGGTCCTCCCACTTTAGCTTAATTCTAGCTTTGAAGCAATGAAAATCTGAACCAACAATCAACTTACTTGGTTGAAGTATATTGTTATAAACACACCGGAAGTCCTTGACTGCATTGAAGGTGTAACCAAGGTGCAATGAACTACCCCAGGTGGCATGCTTAGACTTCCCATTTGGATTATCAAACATGAAAGTCCATGAATGCTTGAATGGGTGTGCATTTGTAGGCTCTATAGGCCTTTCAATCGCCTCCAATGACTCCACAATTTCCCTTTCTTCTGCTTCTCTACTCTCTTGATGTACAAATACCATAGGTTAGTTCAGGACAACTACCATAGGTTAGTTTAGGCCTAAGAACTATAGGTGCTCTGATATCATTGTTAGAATGCACATGAATGGAGATCAACGCGGAATGCATTTAATTTATGATACATATATAAATACATGATCTCGAACTTTGAATTCATCTTCCAAGAGGTCTCTTGGAATCCTATCACTTGTGATGTTTCATATTCCTTAAGTGAATAACGATAACCCTAAATGATTAGGTTTCCAACACATAATGTGAAATTGGTAGTTAAATAGATGGTTCATAATATGAAAGCAAGATCACAGGTGTCTTTGAAACTAGTGTTCGATAAACATGGTATTTCCACATAGGTCGAACACATTAAGGGAATTGCACACACAAATAGATCAAAGATCAATTCACCAATGTATTACATGGTTAAAATCCTCAGAGAGGGAAATAATCCATGGCCCCAACCAACATGGCCACTTGAGACAATATATTAATGCAAAAGGAAAATAATTTACAACGAGTTTCTCATAATCGATCATCAACAAATGATCCTCCATGCTCTTTAAATAGATATTATGGATCAATCAAGTGTTAATCCATGGATTAATGTAATCGTTAGTATTGAGGAGAAGATGAACCATAGAATTACTTTATGTCTAGAGCACAATCGTGATCGTTAGATTAGATAATTACAATGCATACTAAAGAAAATCACTTTACCTAAAGACACATTAGACCAAGTTGATTTTAACAAACTCCTAAATGTTTAAATATCTTAACATTCCCCATTCAAAACAACTTGGGATAGGTTTGAAGGATTTACAAGGGTGAAAAAATAAGAGAAAGAAGGAGGAATTAGATCCTATCCCCTCTTACTGACAACTTCCTAGACTCCTAACATAAATCGAAGTTTGGTAAACTTTGATTTTGTCGACACTTAGTGAAAATGTCTGCAACTTGATCATTTGTAGGGAAATAGTGCACTTCAAGAATGCAATTTTGAGGAAGCTTTTTGATGAAGTGCATCTATAGCTCAATGTGTTTGTTGCATTGATGTTGCACTAGATCTTGGGTGAGCTAAATGGAACTTTGATTATCGCATGAGAGTGTGGTTGGATGCTGCTACTGGAATCCAAACTTTGAAAAGATTTGCTAAAGACACAAAGCTTCTTGAGTTGCACTAACTACTACTCGATACTCTGATTCAGCTAAAGAAAGAGCAAGGGCACATTGCTTATTACAATCCCAAGTGATAGGTCTGGAACCAAGATGGAAAACATAACCTATTGTAAACTTCTGATCATTAAGGTCATCGACCCAATTGAAACCAATGAAACCAACTCAAAGATTAATAAAATCATCCAAGGATATTTCAGATCATCAAAGGCGAAGTATACTTGTGGCCCTCATGTTACACACTTAACTATTAAGCGGTTACAACCAACTCCTTGAACGATGCCCAATGAATTCTAGCTAATTCCTTTTCATTGACGTTTGTGCCACTGTAAATGGACTTATTTCTTCATGAGTTGTGTTGAAAACCCAAAATGTGGCACTCTTTCCCAACACGCTCTTCCTAGAAAATTGCAGCTCATGAACCAAGGAATGACCAACCCACTTGGGTTTTCATTCTCCCCAAAATGCATCAATTGTCCAAGTTGTCTTATGTAACCTATGTAAAAAGGTCACCTCATGGAAACTCTTATCTATTTGCCATGTTTGCATCTCTACACTTACCAAAATATTTTTCCATGTTGTTCAACACTTAGGCACACCTCACTCTGCCTAGTAAGACCACCTTATGCTTGCATCATCTGGCTCTGTCACCTACTCATGACATTATTCCACACTCACCTACACTACGTAAAAATTCAAGCAAATATGTCTATTGCCAGTTGAAGGCAAAGGTATTACATATATTCTCTCCAAATTTGTGCTTATAATACTCATTTCCTTGGCTTAAGGTCTTAGGTGAATTGTTAGTAGAAGACATATTTTCCATAGGGGTAAGAGCTATGGGGTAAATGCTATTCTTGAGGTTGATTGTATTGAGAGAAATTGGAAAATAATTCCCTTGATCTGCCAAAAAACCAATAGATGTCATCATCATGATAAAACATCTACCAAGACTTGTCATTATTAGGCACATGGGGACATAATGACACTAGATTCATCTATATAAGAAAGATACGGTTTTTTCATAGTTTTATTAGACATTAATTTGGGTGTGAGCCACCATCAACTAGACAAGAATGAACTATCTTACCCATTATCTTCATTGAAACATAGAAAGGGGTGTATTTAGGTTTTGGTATAATGCTTATAATTATGTCTCCTCATCTTCCTACATTTCTTCTTCTAATACAATGGTATTGGCAAAATGAGGTTCTACTACCATGTTGTTCTTATATTGAACAATTAGGGCAATAAGTGCTTTACTCAAAATTCTGCTATTATTCATGGGAACATGGGACATCTTGAAAGATGATGTTGGATTTAAGGGAAGCCAAATCATTTGCAATACTACAAGGAGAATAATTATGAGGTAAAACAAAAAACCTTTGGGGTGGCACAACAAGTACAAATTGTTGTTATGTAATTAAATAAGCATAAATTGTGTAGATTGAATGTTTTCCATAGTTTTACCAAAATATGTATTTCCAAATCTATCATTTTTCACACTCTTAGGCTTATTGTTTTTGGACAGCTTGGATCCTAGTTATAGAAACAAAAAAATCATAAGTTTGTTCTACATATTCTATGATAACTATGGTAAAATAAACATTGTTACCATTTTCTCGCTCTTTGGTAATTAAGAATGATTCACATATCTTAGGATCATGTGCCTCATTATAAAAACTACACCATGCATGGGTCATTAAGGTTTCTAGTGGAACATGATTAGGTCTTGTAATCATTTGTAAAGGAATAAGGGTCGACGATCTAAGATTAAACATGATCTTGCATTCAATAATTACGGATCCTATACTGACCAAGTGAGCAGGGGAAAAAAGTATCAAGTTGTCAAACCCACAGACAGATTGTCATCTGCCTTGGGAATGGTCGTTTTTCTATGAGCAAGAAGAATAAATTTGAGAATACCTACTTTGTAGCCATCTCCCCTCACCTAGTTCATCCATTACCATCACAGGGACCCAAAATCTAAAAGAAAAGCAAACAAGATGCTACAATATATCAGCCTCTGATACTCTTTCTCTATATACACTTTTTGAGAAAACTATATTGGTGAGATACTTAATATATCTTACACTCCAATGCTAAAGGTTTTGGGCATCAATGCATATCCTAGGGGGTGGTATATACCTTAGCCACTAGAAATTCTTTCAATATTCCATTGCCACCAAACAATTCTCATCCCAACAAACACTACCTCCCTTGCTTTTAAGGTATTTCAAGCCTATACAAATCCCAATACATAACATATATCTATCAAAACTCTCAAAAAGTGCTCTCCTTACATAGATTAGTCTAGCCAAATTATGGATACAATAATTGTTGTAGTTAAGCCACGGGATGATTTTAAGGATGAAAATTGATCTCAAAATGTAGAAACCTTGGCGAATATTACTAGTCCTTAATATGCAACTATAAAATGTTTGGCAATATTTTTGTAAAAATATTCAAATTTCTAAGGATTTTATATAGTTTCTATAAAATTTGGGCTATTTTTAAGATAAAATAATTTTATTCTAAAGAATTTGGGCGAAACATTTTTATGAAAAATGGAAATTAACGAATCTTTTTTTGGAAAAAAGCATGGAAAATTAGCCCATGGGCGAAATTTATCCCCTAAAATATTCCCCGAGCCACATGTCTTGGTTAAGCTGATGCGTCTTGGAGTAATCTTCCCATCATCATTCATAGTCACCATCCTATTAATATCATTGCTTGAATGTTACCCAACATATGAACACATTTTTCTTGGTTGATTTAGAATGAATCTAGTGACACTTCAAATTGCTCTTTCTTGTAAATGCTTGTATAGTCAAACAAAAATAGAGCTCTGTTCCTAACTAATCTGTGTAAAAATGAATGAACTAAGTGAATTCTCAAGATTTGAATGTAATAAAGGTCATTCTCCAAGAAAAAACAATTTTGCACCTATGACACATATCATAGACACCCACTACAATACCAATGGGTTTCCAAGCAACCACTACACATTATACAACAAGCACCTGAAATAAAATCAAGGCATAAACTCATGGTTCTTAGGCCATGGAAACAAATGAGACTATTGTTGATGGCAGGCAATTATGTAATTATAATTACAATTATAGAATTAGCTTTATGAAATTATATTACATTACAAATGTTTAACCTAAGAGAGGATAAATACAATAGGTTGTATTTATGTTGAATTCTCTTACAACAAGCCAAAATAACTCCAACGTGTAATTTGTTAACTTGCATCTACTGCATACAATTGTCTTTAAAAATCCATGCAACTTGTGTATTTGATTCATGTAGGTAGTAGCCAATTTGGATGATGAAAATGTGGCCTGAATTGGCAGGAAATGCACATATAAACTTAGATTGGGGACCTAAAACATAATATCACCGTTGTTGGATTTCAAAAATATGATAATAAACCCATTGTGACATCTTCCTGTATTTGGTCATGAATTTCAAGTGGTTGCAATAGGCTTGGGGACCAGACCCATCCAAAATAGATTTCATGGTTATGAGAACCAAGAGTCAATAAAAAATAGGGATTATCCCCTCCTTAGGATATGTACTATCCATAAAGAGGAGGTTTTTAAATCTAGAAATTTGGAAAATATCCCTTATTTGCAAGATTAATTTTTTTAATGAGTTGGTGTGCTATGCATTCTGTTATTGGTTTAATCACTACTATCTAAAATCCTACAAAATATTTCAATACTTGAAAATTTGTGGATTGGACATACTGTGTGCTTCTTGTGTTCTTGTAGCTATATTTTTTCCCATCGATTATTTTACTTCATCGATTATTTTACTTTATCAAATGTCACAAAGAAACATTGTTGTCATCCTTGTTAGGTTCATGGAGAAAGAATCAAATAATAAGGTCACAATAGAGACAAAGTCACATATATCAAGAAACAAATCATTAAGTGGGAATTCAAGGTTTGCTATTGGTTCTTGATCACATTGGCATATGCTTTATCATTATTTTAGAGTAACCTTAATGCTTTTGTGATTTTCCTGTAGGCCCCGGCTGTGTCAAAGGTAAAAGAAACATCCACAAGAAGGAAGTAAAGACAATTATTGAGAATAATTTCCTATATTTACAGAAAAATTAAAGGTAGATGGATACTTGGATTTACTTTATATCCTCTCAAACCCACCCAGCCTTGTCAAAAACATCCTCCATACATATGAAGAACAATATCGAGTACTAGAGATTGCACAACCATTGAAAGTGCTTTATATGTATATCACATTCCTCAATGATATCTCCATAAATTATGATATGGCCTACAATCCGTTCATAAAGTGTCTTAAAAGAGTAGAAAAGGATCTTTGCAAGCCAATATTTGGGAACACCATCTCTCAATTTGATTAATTTCAGCAGGACGAACTAATAGTAGCAGGGCGCAAAAGAAATATGGACTTCTCTATTTTGTTTATGGTTGTTCTAAGAATGCCAAGGGATGCAACATATGAAATACAAATGCATTCATCATTGTCAAAGGAATCTCCTGGGACAAGGGAAACCTACATTTATGACAAGCTTCAACACATCATCCACCTAATAAATAATAGATAATAGTAATGAGGATATCAAAATTGTAAGTTATTTAAATTTCAGACAACACTGATTTTTCCCCAACTCCTATCCACGTAAAAATGAGTGCAATGATACCAAATAATTGTATCAACTCTGAATGGTATCTGCACTATATGAAACAAAAAAAAAGGTAAGTATCTATAGACAATTACACATTGAAACACTCTCGGGAATGGAGTTGTTTGAAAGCAAACAATGATTGTTTCTTTTATTTTGAAGACTCATAGCTCTTCTCCTAACTGAGTAAAAATGTCGATTTCAAATTAAAACCACTAGTAAAGTGGTAAAACAACCTTTTTCATACGGAACCGAAAGCTTCACAACTTTTGAATTATAGAGAACCATATTCTCAGATCTCAAATTGGGTAATACTCACAAAGTTATAAGTTTGGCCACAAATGGTACTACTTTACTTACTTTTGTTTGAAGAGGAGATATAACACAACCACATGAACCCTAATATTTCCCATGTAGCAGTAGTTTTACTCCTTATTTTCCTTGTCTAGTAATTGTAGCTGACACACCTTAAAAGTTGTTAACAAGCTAGTAACGAGTGTCAGAAAGTGAAGGTTTTCAAATTGTTGGCATTTAAAATATGTGCAGAAAGTGAGGTTTTTTAAATTGTTGGCATTTCATTAACATTTAAAATATGTGCAGAAAGTGAAGTTTTTCAAATTGTTGGCATTTAAAAAATGTGCAGAAAGTGAAGGTTTTTAGGTTTCCAAATATCTATAGAAATCATTATTGCATCAGATCAGTCCTAAGTTTTTTAAAAAATGAATAATTTCAAAGAGCTTTTCAAAATAGAATATTTTCATCTCTAAGAGAATTCATCTGAAATATTGTCATCATCTCACCTCAATCTTTTCCTTCTCAATATTTCTCTTGATATTGTTCTACTCTTACCTTAGGGACTATACCTCTATGTTCAATAATTTAGCTTTATCCAAATATATGCTTCCTGTGATTGACTTTGAGGAACATTTTCCTGTAGCTTCCTTAAATACATTTTCTTCCTTTTGTAGTTTGTTTATCCTCATCACCTAAAACCATGTTTTGATCTTGTATCTCAATCAACATCTTTCAAAGAAAGTATCTTTGAAGTCAAAGACATCCATGTTTATTGATCTAGAGGATGTGTCCCTGTAGATTTTATTCGAGAAATATTTGTTGTTATGCTGGGGCATAGTTATGTATCCTATAACAATACATAGCCTTGTTTAAATGATCTCAAGTTCGTTCTTTGGACCAAAATGTACTCAAAAAGTGCACCAGAAATCAAAATCATGCTACAAGAATGATTCTGGTTATCAAATCTGCTAACAAAATAATTTATATGTTATAAACGTTCGATAATCCAAATGGGCAATTAAATCCCTGCTCAATATTACAACGAATCATTTAAAGCGAGGCTCAAAGTTGTAGAGTGGGTTTCAGGTAGGCTCCTGTGGCCTGTTCCTAAGTAAATATAAACATGCATGGGTATGAAAGGGGAGCTTATCGGTGGAACTGAAACCAATCTGATTCGAGCGATAACTGGACAGAGCCACCGAGAAATGCATCGACCCTCTTAAACCCGACGAAGAATACCAGAACAATATTTGAGCCCTACCAAAATCATAAGGTTATCTTCATTAGTGCTCAATTTCCAGTTAAATATTCCCTCCATCTCTTAGAGCTGTCATTTCATACTAGTGGATTCTATAACATTTACAAATAGCTTGCATGAGATAATACAACTAATATGCTTTGCAATACCTTCATCATACATTCATTGACACTAAATTTTTTTCTTATAAATATCAGTGTGTCCACATAAGATCAAACAATAATAACAACACCATAATCCTTGGCACTAAAGAATGATATCTTTACAAGTCACAAATTGACAATTATCCACATATAATTCCCTCTCATATGGCCAAAATAGGGTCTAGAGTACAATGCAAAGCAAAATAAGCAATCCGAGGTCTTAGAGCATGTTTTTCCATACAAACAACATGCATTGATTTCCTGAACAACTCCCTTATTCTCAATACCAATGGGGGTAACTTTTCTCATGATGTTCTTCTTCCATCACCCATCACTCTCTTATCTTCCAATACTTCTATAGTATTCTATTGCAGCGATGGAGGAGTTGTGACCACATTTTCTAATTTCAGGCTCCTAGATGCTACTAGTAATCCTGCTCCTTTATTGCTGGATGTTCTATGTGCTTCATTTAGTCAATACTAAGAGAAATATAAACATTAAATTCTTTAATGGATGCACTAATATTTTCTATAAGAGGACCAACTCTCGCCAACAAAGAGAAAGGACAACTGAAGGGAAAACACTATATACTGGACATACACAGTCTAAACATTGTTTCATATTAGTTAAAAATGAAAATCCTTCTTCTACCTATTTATGGATGAGCCCAATCCAACTAGATAATCATTAGTAAGTGTGAATCTTCTCAAAGAATAATATGATGTCCAGTGAAGCCTTCACTCTGTTTGCATGATGGGTCTTCAATGGAAGTGCTCTCTATGCATAAAAATATGTCTACTAGAGGAACATAGGCTCAACACCTTCATCTTCCAGTGTCAATACAACATTTAGGCTTCATATGCAGTGTATAATATGATAGAAATAATCCTCCAAACAAGGCACCCCTAGTGCTAAGAATAGATTTTCATATCAATGATCCTACATGCCTTTCTAAGGGGCTAACAGACAAATAAATCAAACTACAGAATAAGGATCTATTCCAGATTAACATAATGCATAATATCTCAATATTATATCCTTGTGAATATCTGAATCATGTGATGAAAATTACTTGTGAAATCCTCACACAATATGAGGGGTAATAAGGCCAAACTTGGCTTTCAAGAACTTCACACTTCCCTTTGATTGAGATGAAAATCCTTTTGCAAAAGATCATCATTGATCACATATCCAAATAGAGTGAATGGGAGCTTCTGCACCAAAATATTCTATTTGTTGAACATCCCCATAATGATAGTAGGCCCACTTCCCACATTCACGTGAAAGTGCATCGTCCCTTTGAAGCACACTATCACATCACCCTTGTAGAGGATATTGGCATAGAAATTGTTTTTTGAGGTCACAAACCTAGAATATAGAGTCCCCTCTAAAACATACTTAATCTCTATAGATCTAGGATGTTGGTGGTGGATGTTCACACCACTAGGTTCAAAATATACCCTAACTAGAAACATCCCTATGATGTAAGGCCCTACAAATTGCAGGGTACTTAAAAAGGCCCCAAGAAATCTAGTAGCTAATGCATTGTTTGGACCCATTATTCCTTCATAAAAAAAATTATCTATATTGACATAATTGAGTTCCTTATAGGAAATCATTTGAGATGTACTAATACCATTCTAACAACTTATGTCAAATATACAACATATATTACACCATAAGCATAACCATTACATATGACAAGATTAGTGATTGCATTGAGATCATACTAGTTGTGATATCAATACTAACATGATGGAGTTAATTATGGTAATCATGTCATTATCAATGTTGTTTATTGTTCTACTTATTTAGTAAAGAGATCAACTTAGGGTGTTATGGTTGATATGAACCTATCATATATATTAGGAAATAATCATGATATGTGATAAGAGCTTAGTTTTGTGATTCATACACCACACAACTATAATAGTAGCCATTCGTCTCACACACACACACACACACACACAAACACACACAAACACACACATTATAGCCATTCATCAAACCATCGATGAACCAATTCGTCGATGGTTCGACTAGAGTATCTTTTTCCTCCTTAGATAAAAACATCGTACATACAACATTTTCGTCGGTAACTTGTTGATATTTTGACAGAAAATGTGTTGATCTATTGTGGAAGATGCGTTAAATTTTTGCTGTTGGTTCGTTGCTAGAATGACGTCCTGGAGATGATCACATGATGTAGTTGCGACAAACTACCAAGAAAAAATCATCGCTAATTATTCTCTCTTACGATGGTCAAACGTCGATCTTCCGATGTACTAGCGAGGACCATGCAATATCATTGTGATGAACTACTAGGAATAATTCATCGATAATTGGTCGCTCTTACGGCGTAAATTCGTAGATCGTTCAACCTAATAGTGACAAAAACATGATGAATTTGGGACACACTGTTTGGGGCACGTTAGTCATTCTTACGAGGAATGCATTCGTTGGTATTGTGACACACTCTTGAATGTTGTAATTGTGATGAAGGTGACATGATGAAATATGGTTTCCTTCATCGTACTTGTGATGTTGTGGTGATGAAAATGCTTCGGTAAATCTTTGGAAAATGGGCCCAATGTACTAGTCAATGCACTTGACGAATTAAAAACTAAATTGTCCAAGGCTCCCATCTTAAGAGGACCCAATTGGTCCCTCCCATTTCATATTTCCACGGATGCATCAAACACTTCCATTGAAGCTATTCTAGGGAAACTCAAATGAAATGATCCATATGCGATCTATTACATCAACAAAAACTTCTCACCCTCATAACTAAATTATATGGTAATAGAAAAATACTTTCTTGAGGTAATACATGCAATTAATAAATTTCGGCATTACATTACAGGATATCTAGTAATATTACATACTGAACATGCTACCATAAAATATTTAATGAATAAACCTATCACCAATGGCATGGTGACTAGGTGGTTATTTCTATTACAGGAATATGATATAACCATCTTGAATAAACCATGAAAAGATAATGTGGTGGCTGATTTTCTTTCAATGCTCACATCTAACGAAAATGAGCCACCTGTAGAAGATTCTTTTCTCGATGAGAACCTCTTTGCGGTTTCTAGTAAATCTCCTTGGTTTGCAGATATCACTAATTACTTGGCTGCAGGTAGACTACTACATCATTTATCTCTAAAAGAGCGACAGAAGATCATTAATTTTTTTTGGATATTCTCATGTATTGACGACTGCCTATTCCACACAAGATTGGATCTCATCATCAAAAGATGTGTGCAAGAATATGAGATCCAAGAGATCTTAAAAGACTGCCATGACATCTGTTGGAAAGGCAGTTTTGGATACAATGTTGGGAGAAAAAACTATGTATAAAGAAAGTGCGCAGAAGGAAGAAAGTGCACAGATGGAAGAAAGTGCACAGATGAAAGAAAGAACGCAGGAGGAAGACATCATATAGACAAAAGAATAAATCAAGAGAGTGAGAGAAGAAAGTGAGAGAGAAGGATGACAACATGACATTCCGAAAATATGCATGAAGAGTGAGAAGCACAAGGAAGCAGTCGAAACAACCAGTTAATTGAACTGACCATGCATTGTAATAGTTTGGGATAAATAGACTAGGGTTTTAAGCCCTAGGTGTTTGAAGTATAAATATGTAACTAGATGGAAGATTATGGGGTTGGAAAAAGAGAGTATGCCAGAGTCGTGAATGTAATAGTTGGTTATCAAGAAAACAAATGAATAAAGAGAGAGTTTAGATATGATACTGTGTCTTGTGGTATCTATTTATCTATGTGTTCTTATGAATTATGTTGCTATGTTTCGTAGACTAGACTAGTTTATGGATGAATTGTGGTATAATATTCATGAATATAACTATGAAGAATCTCTGTAATAATTGTAAACATACATAATTTAGAAGAATAAACAATGACCCGAGTATCTGCCTCCCTTTCCCTTACTATTGTAGAAGCTTGGTTCTTGCAGTCTGAATAGATACCTTGGGTGAGACTTCATCTGCGCAAGAAAGTGATGCCAAAAGGGCCGGTGTCTTGTGTGTTTATTGGTCATAGTTAAATCGAACCTTGGGTTTTACCACCCGTGCACAAACTATTGAAATATTGTAACTTAGAAGAATAATCTACCTGAGAGAGAGTTGAATAATATTATTATATTATATTTAAGTCGACCCTATTGTGCCTCGGTAAAAGTCGACCCTATTGTGCCTTGACAGTTAATTGTACATTAAGAGGGTAAAGTGACAAGTCGGACCAGACCTACTTATAGGCTGGATAAACCACTATTTATAAGAGAGGTCGGTGCCTGATTTGGACATACTCACCACATTAGCTCTGCAGCTATGAAGAAGTGCGCAAGTCTTGGAGGAACTACTATTGCAACGAAGTGTGATGTCAAGGAAGGTTCTTGGTTTGTGTCTTGGTATTTGTTGGGCTCCGGATTTATAACATTTTCTTGCTGGTTCTTGAAGACATTGTTTACTCTCCTGAAGACTTTTGTTAAGCAAATGGCATTCTTTCTGTGCTATTCATACTCTGTTACACATATATATTCCATTGTATACAGAAACCATGAAGTGCTTCCAAAGCCACAAATGAGCGAAGAATTCAACTCTAAATGCAACAATAATCCTCTTCTGCGGAGAATATCTGAACTTTGCAAGAATGCAGGGTGTTGGCTTATAAAGGATAATACTTATGATTATTTTATGATGGGTTGAATCATACTTGTGTAGAGGCCCCACACATTATCAATGTATTCTCCTGGCATCAAGCATCTAAATTCGGGCATAACACAAGGAAGAAAATCGTGGCATGATTAACTGTGT
>ML802563.1:175890-198921 GCA_009831015.1 Picea engelmannii | reverse complement strand
TGTGATAACATGAGGCTTCTGTTCATTTTGTGTCCCCAATTATCCAATTGGAAGAACACATTGTGGTGTTGGTTGTCTAAGGCACTTGCGCATGTTGAGTGGGTCCTTACATGAGATTTAAATAGATTGAGTGGGATGGAGAACATGTTGGAGGACATAAAACATGAATCCATGGTGATTAAAGAAAGGCTTGGAATGATTGTAGATATTGTTGGGTGCATCAAATATTGCATGGGGCCAAAATAATCTTGCATGAGTAGGGTGGTACATGTGGTCTAATAGCCAAAGTGTACTCGTTGAATATAGACTAGAAGATAGGTTTTATGCAAATTCACATGAAAACACTTTATATTCTACAAGAAAATGTTCAATGCATGTTGACTTGACTATTACCGATTCTAATCACTCCCCCATATCAACTTGTTTGCAGATTGGTAGTGGCTATTAGTATGAGGCTTAATATTTTTTCAAGTTGTGTGTCATGTTACTTGAGTATGAAGAATGTTGGAATGTGGTTGCAAGGGTTCGTGATTTGGTTCCCACCCTAGCGAGGAAAATTGATTGGATCTCATGATGGGACGAAGCCATCCTTTGCACAACCAATTTCCTACAAAACATAGTTACCAACTTAATGAGAACTTTAACCTCAAAATGAGAACTCTATCCCTATAAAACCATATTCTTGCGTTAACTATAGAAAAAACAACCCATGAATTGAAAAGTGGTGCTCCTAGAATCACCACCTTTTTTTCTCAGGGTTAAAATTACAACTTGTTTGAAACCATGGCCTTGACACCCTGTATTGTTGCGAACCAAGACCTTAAAATCAACCTTTGAATCGAAAAGTGGTGCTTCTAGAATCTTCTATTTTAGGGTTAAAATTATGACTTGTTGAAACAATGGACTTCACATTTATACCTTTGTGACCAAAAAATAAAAAGCAACCCTCGAATGGAGAAAAAAAGAAAAAATATCCTTAATTTTAAAATAATTTAAAAGAGAAATTAAAAAACACACACTCCACTTCCTTTTTAAAGAAAACATTTTTTTTGTTTGTTTGTTAGAAATGCTTGTCACTTGTGGGGACAACATTTGAACCGTTGGCTAAGAAACCACAACTCGGGGGCATCTAAGCCGTCAAAATCACTCGAGGTCGCACCCAGTCTGTGTAATATGCTTAACCTGGAACATATAACACAACAAACAAATATACCCAAAGAATAACATGAACATTCAATAGAGAGAAGAAATATAATATTGATAGCACCAATAAAACTTTGTTCACTTGCCTCTTCGAGGGGGAAACCTCCTAAATGAGCAGAGCTCTCTTACAATAATACTCAAGATAAACTTTCTCATACTTGATACTCTTATTTATACTAATTATATCTTCTAAAGAACATTCTAGAGGAAGATCTTTCTAGAAGCGAAAGCTTCTATTAGGTCTTCTTACATTAACTTGTTCACCTTTATTTAATAGGCCTTATTAACTAATGTCGACCTTTATTACATTTAAAATATATCATGCTAACTAATGACCAACTAAGAGGGGTTAGGTTCGGATCTTAACATGCCCTCCCTCTTCAAAAGCAACCTTGTCCTCAAGGATGAAGATGCATAAATTGTTGCAGTATGGCAACTGGTTCCCAAATCGCATCTTTTGGAGACATGTCCTTCCTCTTTATCAACACTTATTTGATAGTTTGGCCATGCAAGTGATGCGCGCACAAGTTGAGGACATGTTCTTGTTACAGCCAAGTGGAGCCTTCATCATCTAATTCTGGTAGGATGGTTTGAACCCTACAATTCTGACCCACCACTTTCTTCAAACAGGAAACATGGAACACCATATGTATTTTGGAGGCAGTTGGAAGCACCAGTTTGTCGGTAACTAGACCAATCCATTTTATAATATGATAGGGGCCATAAAATTTGGGTGCCAACTTGTGGTGGCCATGGGTTTTGAGCGATGTTTCCTTGTAAGGTTGGATTCTGAGAAACACTTGATCACCTTCTTGGAAAACTCGTTCAAAACATTGTTGGTCAACCTATTGCTTCATACGATTTTGGGCCATGTGGAGGTTATCCTTCAGAGCTGCGAGTGTAGTTTCTCTTCCTTGCAGTGACTTATCAATAGCCTAGACCTTTGATGTGCCTAGAAGATAGGAAGTGACTGTAGGTGGTTGTTGGCCATACACCATTTCATATGGTGTCATTTTGGTTGGTGTATGGTAGGAAGTGTTTTACCACCATTCTACCAAGGGTAAGCATTGCACCCACTAATATTGTTTGTCTGAAGAAAAACAATGCAAGTAGGTTTCCAAACAGTTATTGACAACTTCCATTTGGCCATCCATTTGGGGGTGATATGTTGTGCTCATGTTCAATTGTGTGCCTTGTAATTTAAAAAAGTCTTGCCAAAACGTGTTGGTAAAGTTTGGGTCGCGACCAGACACAATGGAGTTTGGCATTCCATGCAATTTGAAAATATGATCAATGAAACCACGTGCTACCATAGCTGACATAAAAGGGTGTGGTAAGGCACAAAAAAGTGCATACTTTGAGAGGCAATCGACCACGATCATGATGACAGACTTGTTACCCGCTTTTGGAAGGCCCACTATAAAGTCCATGGAGATATCAATCCAAATAAAAGCTGGAATGGGTAACGACTGTAGAGATCATGGTGTGTTGACAGTTTCACCTTTATTGCATTGGCATATATCACATTTGGTGACAAAGGTAAGGATATCTTTCTTCATGCCTTCCTAGAAAAAGGAACAACGAGCGGGAGCATATGCCTTTTGGAATCCCGAGTGACCAATGAGAGTAGATGAGTGCAACTCATTTAAGATCCCGAGATTGAGTGTTTAAGTCGGAGACAGAACCAAGCAATCCTTATACTGGAGGATATTGTCTTGCCAAGAGTAGTCAGGGGGAGGGTTAGGATCCTCCTAAAGTGGCTAAATTACATGTGATATAGTTGGGTGGGTTAGCCACTCTTGTCGAACTTCCTCAATCCAATTAGGAACTGGTAATGATATGGAAAAGAGGGAACTTTCGTCCTCATTTTGTCTTAACAACGCATCTGTCACTACATTGTCTTTTCCTTTTTTATATATGATCTCATAATCATAGCCCAACATTTTGGTCAGCCACGTGTTTTGTTACGGGGAGGATAATCTCTGCTCTAAGAAATACTTCAAACTATGGTGATATGTTTTGATCTGAAAACGATGTCCCAATAGATATGGTCGCCAAGTGTGCACACCATGGAGAATGCCCATCATTTCCTTTCCATATGTATATTTTCCCAAATTGTGGCCACTCTAAGCATGACTAGAACCTTCCTTTTTTAAGACCATCACAATAGACTAAGATAGTGAATGAACATGGGCTGGTACTTGGGAGAATTATACCGACCTCCAGTAATTCCTGCATTGTTTTTTCAATTTCATTTTTTTTTAGCAAATGGATACTTGTAGGGGTGTACATTGGGGGGATGACTGCCTAGAAGGAAAGGGATGTTGTGATCATGCTCACCTTGAGAAGGGGGTAAGTATGTGGGTGTCTCAAAGACCCTATTGTTCTTGTCCAAGACCAATTGCACATTAGGATGCACTGTTGGGGATAATTGATCTTGTACTTGGATGGCATTAAGTTGATCAATCACACCACGGTGGGATTTATTCAAGAGTTTCTCCATTCAGTGAGAAATGATAATTTCTTGGGAGCCATCCTACAGGCCTCAGAGGGTATAAGTGTGAGCATCTTGAGTGAAGCTCATATATAACTCTTGATAATCCATGGTAATTGGTACCAAGGTGCGAAGCCATTCAACACCCAAGACAATATCACAACCACCCATGGAAATGGAAAACATGTGAGTTTTCAAGTTATAATCGTCCATTTGGAGTTTGACATTCTCACAACGCCCCCCACATTTCATTGTTCCACCATTAGCTATGAGAATTTGAAAATTAGAAACTGGTCTAACAAAGAAATTGACATCCTCAACAACCCTGTGATGAATAAAATTATGGGTGCTACCACGATCGATTAACACCATGACTGGCCTATGTTTTATGTAGCCCTTGATTTTTAATGTTTGTGGAGCAAAAATACCCGTTAGGGCATGTAGAGATATGACACATTCCTCTGGTTCCACAGGAGGTGTGACTGGATCTTGGATGGGGGGAGTTGGTTGTGTGTCCTCGGAGTCTGGGGCCTCATCTGACAGTATGTCCTCAGAGGAGGTGGGATCTGACCCATCAATCTAGAAGAAATTTTGTTCATGACATTAATGGCCCGACAAATACTTTTCATCACAGTAATAACAAAGTCCTTGCTTTCGACGTTCAACCATTTCTGCTGGAGGTACCTTTTGAACCTTCAAAGTTTGTGTCAGAGCAGGGGTAGCCACTGGACGAGGGTAGGTGGGAACGATCGAACGAATGGCTTGGGCCTGAAGAATGGTCTCAACCTCCAATGCTAATTTTCACACCTACAACAAGGTAACAAGATGGTGCATGCAAACATGAGCCTGAATGGCTTCCTTTAATCCAGTGAGGAAACATTCAAGATAGAAATCATCAGATAAGCCCTCGGTTTTGATAGCTAACTGTTCAAATGCAGTGATGAATCTGCTACTAACCCTGTTTGTCTCAGCTTGGTGAGCCATCCCAAAAAATGAGATTCCCTATCAAAACAAGCACAAATTGCTTTGGTGAACATGGTCCAATTTGGTTATCCTAGATAGGATTTCTTATGTCATTTCCACCATTGCCAATGTTCTTGATCCAAGTACAAAACCCCCACACGGAGTTTGGAGTTTGGTATCATCCTCCCCGATATCATGGAGGGAGAAGTATTGTTCCATTTGGGATACCCACCCGTCCGGGTCTGATCCATCAAATTTATGCATCTCAACTTTGGGCACCTTATTCTAGGAATTTGGAGAACCCCAAGGGGAGTGGGAAAGATGATTATTCTCATAATGGGAAGAATGAGTAGCCTCATAGTGGTACTCATGTTTCTTACCCTTGTTGTGCGTCACAAAGTCTTGGAACTATTGGGAGAGGGAGTTTAGTCTCTTAGTGAGTTGGTCCATGTCCTCAAACATTTTGGTTACATTAGTGTACAAGTCTTCCAGGTTTTGAGCACGAGTGGTATAGGCCATTGTGGAGGATTAGGTAGAATGATACATCAATGATCAACACCAGATAAGGAGTCTATTGGACTAGGTGGAAAATAAGGGTGTCATGAAGGGGGGCCAGGTCCATGGAAAAAATAGGATTAAAAGTGATAGGTACCACTACAATCAAGACAAAGAGAGGAATCCAATGGTAGAGGTCCCAAATAAGGGTGCCAATGGGACCACTATACTCGTTTTTTTAACTCCTGTGAAGTTATACTCCAATTTGAATAATATTGCAGTGTCAAAATGCTCAAATTCTTAACGGGAAAAAAATGTGCAGTAATTTTGCAGCTTGAAAGAAGGAGGCACAATGGCACATCAATAGAGCTTGATTGTTCATGTTCTGTTTCTTTCCCAAGGGGCAGGGTTTTCAGGGTTCCTATAAACAAGGGTTTATTGTGTGCTATAGCTCTTTGATATATGTGTGGTGTCGAACAATAGTACTCGGACCAATATCTTAGAGTACCAACTAAGGAGGCTCGATCATACCCTTAGTTGTACTACTCGATTACCTAGGTAGTAGAGAGTATATTCTTGAGTGTTGTTCTCGGTAGCACTATAGCAGTCAGGGGACCGATCGGTTGATCTAGGGATGGTTTCAGGATATCCTTGGTGTCTTCCAATATACCATAGGTACGAGGAAGAGAAAATCTGTGTACACATGTTGTTTGATGCACTACCACTCGAAGGGGTACCAACATGAGTTACAAGGGTGTCCAACAATGTGAGCTTAAAAACCTCTTGTATTTCTTGCGTGTATACTTCCCTGACTGTGGATTTATGCATTGGATGATAGATCTATGTAGTTTAAAGACGTCATAACACATCTCTAGCCTACAAATTTCTAAAAACAAATGGGTGCGTGCTGGCCCGGGAAAGAGCTCTTATACCACTTGTAATATTCTTAACCTGAAACAAGAAAATATACCCCAAGAATAACAGGAACATTCAATAGAGAGAAGAAATATATTTATACCACCAAGAAATCTTTGTTCACTTGTCTCTTCGAGGGGGAAAAAATGAGCAGAGGTCTCTTACAATAATGCTCAAGACAAATTTTCTCACACGTCCTACTCTTATTTATACTAATTATATCTTCTAAAGAAAATTCTAGAAGAAGATATTTCTAGAAGCGGAAGCTTCTATTAGGTCTTCTTACATTAACTTGTTCACCTTTAATTAATAGTACTTATTAATTAATGTCGGTCGTTATTACATGGAAAAAATATCGTTCTAACTAATGACCAACTAAGAAGAGCTAGGGTCGGATCCTAACATCTTGGGCCGCACCAACCCTTAAGATGGATGGATTTTTTGGGTGTCTCCTCCTGAATAAACACACCATAAGTGTATTGAACTCGGGTTGCCTAGAAAATGAAATCCACATCTTAACATGTTGATTTAACATGAATTGACTTTAAAATTTGGAGGACATGGGGGTGGGCTTTGATCCTCTTATGTATGCACGAGTCACGATACTATTTAATATAATATCTCTGGGTGCAACCACACGTTCAAAAACTACCTCAAGGTGCCCCAATGGCTTCAGGTTATACCATCGTGGGAATTGAACCTTGCCCAATGGTGAAAAACTCCTCGCTTTCCACCATTGGATCCAACCCCTTTAGGCTAAAAAAAATAAAATAAAATTATAAAATCATAATAATAATATAAAAACAATTTAAAAAGAATATATATATATATATATATATATATATATATATATATATATATATATATATATATATATATATATATATATATATATATATATATATATATATATATATATATATATANCGCCCATTCAAGTCACGAGCACACACTTGAGTGGCGGAGTGTGGGAATCCCTTCCTCCGAGGGTGGGAATGCCCCCACCTAATGTGCATTGTATTTCTATGTTTTACACTTGTTTTGTGTTTTTTTTCTTTTAAATTTAAATTTTATTTTTATTTTTCAATTTTTTTGGTTTTGTTTTTTGTTTTTTGTTTTTTGTTTATTTAATATATATATTGTTTTTTTTTAATTTATCAAAAACAAAAAAAATAGTTTAATATTTTTTCAAGGTGTTTTTTCATTTTATAAATATATATATATATTTTTTAATTTTTTTTAATTATTTAGTTTAACTTTGATTTAAAAAAAAAAAAAAACTAAATTGTTTTTGGGTTATTTAAAAAAACGTTTTCTTTAAAAAGGGGAGTGGGGCGTTGTTTTTTTAAAAATAAATTATGGTTTTTTTAATTGAAGGGTTGCTTTTAATGTTTGGTCGCAAAGGTATCAATGTCAAGCCCACGATTTCAAACAAGTTGTAATTTTAACTCTGAAAAAGAAAAAGGTGATTATGGGGGAAACACTTTTTTATTCGGTGGTTGATTTTAAGGTCTTGGTTCACAATGGTATGGGGTGTCAAGGTCACAGTTTCAAACACATTGTAATTTTAACCCTGAGAAAAAATGTGGTGTTTCTGGGAGAATCGCTTTTTGATTCGCGGGTAAAAAATCCACTAAATGTGACCTCTAAAAAATGAGAACTTTGGAGGGTTCTCGTCAAGTAGGCAACTTTGTTACAAGGGTGGGATAAGATGGTAGCGAGACTTAGAAAGGGAAACAAAAATCGAGTCATAATTGACTTTAGGTTACTCAACAAAGAATGTAGGTGGATCCCTTTAATAAATCGTGTTAGTAGGAGGTCAGTGAGATGGAATACCAATTATAAGTGTTTGAGGAGTATAAGTTCAAAGGGGCCAAGATTTGGGGGAATATGCATTGGATGGTTGAGTAAGATATGCCTACCAAATTCATATTTTCAAAACCTAAAGTGAAAACAAAAAAATGAGAGGATCCTAGCTTTATGAGATCCTAGAGGCAACCTTACAAAATATGATAGACATTTGAAGATTATTTTCAAAGGATTTCACCTCTATAGGGTTTGACCCCTTGCAGATTGCTACGAAGATTATCCATCAAGTTTTTTCTTGGAGAGTTGAGGCCCTTTAAAGAAACTATCTTTGCAAAGAGCTTGAGATAGATGGATTGTAGGTAACCATGAAGGAATTGAAGAATGGGAAATCCACGTGACTTGATGGATTTCCAGTAGAAGTTCACAAGTATATGTGGCTTGTGGTGAGCCCTCTTTACTTACAATAGAGCATCATGCAATAGGGAAAATTTTAGGTGTTAAATTCGCCAATGGGCTAATTTTCCATTTTTATTTCCAAAAAATGATTCACCATTTTTTTTAAATGATTGTTCCAGGTGGATCTAAGAACGCTAAAAAAACGATCATTTCAAATGCAAATGAAAATGAATTCATTGTGTAGATATTGATGATATCTTTTCAACGAAGTGTGAATCGCTTCAAATAGAGGTCGTATGAGAAAGTTATGGCCTTTGAAAATTTTGGCAAAAATAGGGTAGAAGGCAAATTAGGATGCCACATGGCGAGACCACACGATGTCACGTGGACCATCTATATATCTGAGTTGGAACAGAGTGATGTCATGCTGGCGTTAGCATGGTGACATGGAAACACAACATAGTGCCATGTGTCACCCATAAATGGCACTTTCAACACCTAGTTGGACTAGCAAAAAGTGGCCATGTGTCATCCATACAGATGATGTGGAAACCATACGGTCTACATGGCACCACTGAAAGGGTAACACGTGGCATATCATATAGTGTCATAGCATTGATAAGTGGCAAATATGTACAGGTACAATCAACAGGTGATGTGGCAGATGTGTACAATGGAAGTGATGTGGACCAATCAAAAAGTGCCATGTGGCACTCTCCAATTGGCCAATAATGGCTAAGGGTAAAAAAATTGTTGGAGATTAGCATAATCGAATTCGAGACCTCCGGGTAAAAAACCAACAGTCTTGACCAATCCAACCAACATAACCGTTGAATATTCCAATGGAGGGTATTATATTATGCTTGAATTAAATGTAATATGCCATAAAGAGGTGTCGGTCGAGGTCGACCTCATGACCTCTGAGATGACCAATGACTTAACATTACATGCGCCAACCACTATATCACACATGTCGGTTGGTTAGAACAACCAACCGTATTATATTTAAGTTTAACCGCGCCAACCTGGGTATATAGGAGGGTAGGGTGGGGTTCGACCCGCTGATCTCCCCCATTCAAGCTAGCGCTCAAACCAATGCGCCACACACATGGTTTGTTACGGAGAAATGGAAATGCATGCCAATTTTTAATGCACCAAAATTCGTTCCCAAGGGTACTAAGGTTTTGCTAGTGCATTTTGTTGTGTGCCATAGAGTTCCTTGAGAAAAGTATAGGGTGTTTATATTCATTTTTATCAGAATTTCGAGAGGAATTCAATGGTGATTTCTATTTTTGAGTTTGATCATGAGATAAGAAGGTCATTGTAAGAAAAAAAGTTAGAGTCATTATTATATCAAGTATTTGAGCATTAATAGAGTGATCTCTCATTTGGAAGTGGACCCGGAGACGTAGCCCAAGATAGGTGAACTTCATTAACAACTTGTGCAATGTTCCTTATTCTTGTTTCTATTTCACTCAATTTCTCACAAGTTATTCATCAGTTTAATGAATTTTGGATGAGTAAGTGAATTCACATTATTTGCAAATAGTCAAGGCGATCATATATTTCAATTCAAGTTGGATGTTTATGTATACTTAAGAATTAAATTAGCATCTAAGAATTTTCGGATCAATGATTCACCCAAAAGTTTCTAGAAGCTTTATAAAATCCATAGAAATTTGAATATTTTTACAAAAATATTACAAAACATTTTATGGTTGGAATTTTAATAATTAGTAAGATTCACCAATGTTTCTACACTTTTAAGATAAGTATGGATCCTTAAAATTTTCCTTGTCGTGCAATGGGTGGTAACTCAATCTTCCCCTAGACTTGTCCAAAAATACCATATCGATCTACCATTGATTCTTCAATATCCTTAAGGAATTTATTTAATAAAGTCACGTTGAAGTTTGAAGCCATCTCCAAAAAGGATTAGGTTGAAGTGGTCAAAGCCCCTAGTCTTGTGTCCACGTGTGAGCATGTAACGTACCCCAGCCTAGTTGAGGTCCATTACATGTGAAATTTCACATAAAATAAAATTTCTTTGCTAATTAATCCTGCAGCTTACCAACTACATGAATACCCTTAGATTTAACCATTCCGCCATCATTAATTTAAATGCATCTAAAACATGCTAAAATAGACCAAAATGCAACTAATTAACATCATACAAATCTTATAAAACCATCCGCATATACAAAATTAATACACAATGGAAAAACTATAAATATAACACAAAACAAGATAAACACTTATCTTTCTAGAACAATTGTGAAACCAACTACTTGGGATGAATGTTCCTCCCAAACATAGACTTATTGTTCCAGATCTTAACAACAAGTCACCCCTGAGCTGGGGTTAGGAATCCAAAAAAGAGGGTGTTCTCTCACTTCCCACTCACAACTCAAAAAATCTCACAACCCACTAACATTCCCTTACAACTATCCCGAATTTCCTTTAGCTCTCTTCCTTTCAACATGCCAAACCCAAGGAATGTACCCCTTCACTTCTCTCATTCCATTAGGCATCCCATTCATTTATCACGGTCTCTCTCACGCAACTAACCAAGAATCTCACTACTGGGAACACAAGGGAACTCACTGCTAGGAAAACTGCCAGGAAACAATAGCAATAATTTGTTGTTGCAGTGCAAATATCATGGGAGTTCACTCTTCAAGCCTGACATCCAGGTTCTTTTGCAAGCCTAACAACTTGCTTCTTTAGTCTTAAAATCCAAAAAAAATTCATAATTCACCCTCCATTGTTGCTCCATCTCTAATGCTCTTATTCCGTGTTCTCTACTTTCTCTCATGAAAAAATGTGATTGTCTAAAACTACTGTCCCCACTCATACAAATTTCCTCATCTTTTTTGTTTGATTGAATTACAGTCTCTCCCAAGCTAGTTGTACTCCACATTAGTTTTCAATAACTATGGGATGTGACTGACTACACCCACCCTCTTACATATATTCAATGATTGGGTTCTTCCACACTCAAGGGAAATCAAAAGGTTCACTCAAAGCATTAAAACAAGAATTTTTTGGGGAATTAAACTCATGAATAAAACCCCCATTCTAGACCCCTCCTCTCTTGTGGATTAATCATCCCCCATCTATGTCCATGTCCCCTAACAACTTGCATCACATTTTTATTTAATAAAATTCAGAAATACAATTCACATATTACATTGCTTGGGACTTAGCCAATCATTATATCTACATTAAGAATTAATTAAATTGGAGATTATAGTGGGGATGTTACATTCCCCCTCCCCTACAATTGTGCATCGTTCTCAATGCACACCACTATGTTGAAAAACATATGCAAATTTACATCATAATGTTTATAAAAAAAAACAAAATTGTGTAATTTGTATAACTCCAAAAACAATCCCAACCAAAATATCATATTCCTTTCATTCTACTGACCTAAGGAATGTGCCCCCTTCACTTCTCCTAGTCCATTGGGATGACCATTATTTTATTAGGGATATAAACACAAGTGACCAAGAATACTCTGAGATGTGGTTCTGGAACTCTAGCTACCCAAAAATAGAGTCTTGCATTTTAACTTATGTTCTCTTCAAAATTGTAAAAAATTTGTGGGCATTCCTCCTACATAGTTTCTTTGTGCTCCCATGTTGCGTCTTTAGGACCGTAGCAGGTCTATTGAACCTTTACCAAGTTGATATATTTGTTCCTAATCACTTTGAATTTTCGGTCTAGGATGTGTACTAGTTCTACTCGAAAATATCCTTTTTTCTCCACCTGGATGACAGTCCAATCACTTATATAGTTAGGGTCAGGCACATATTTCTTTAATAATGACACCTGAAGTACATTATGCACTCTCATGGATGCAGACAATTCTAGCATGTATGCAATTGGGCCTATATTTTCTAAGATATAAAAAAATTCACTGTATCTTGCTTCCAACTTTGGGCAACAACTCAATCTTAGTGAGCTTCTCTTCAATTTCACTTTCAAAATAACATCTTCACCCACTTTAAAATATCTAAAAACCATGTTCTTGTTTGCATAAATTTTCTTCTTGTCTTGGACAACCTTTAAATTATGTCTAATCTTTGTCATTTGCTCTTCCATTTCCCTCAACAAATTTGGCACAATGACAATTTTTTCTGTTGGGTTATTTCGACTCACCAGTGTGTTACACTTCTTTCCATACAAAGCTTCAAACGGGCTCATTTTCAATGATGCTTGGTACCCATTATTGTAATCAAATTCAATCAAATGAATATAGTCCTCCCACTTGGATGGTTGGTCCATCACATACATTATGAGCATGTTTTCAATTATTTTGTTGGTCCTCTCTATTTTCCCATCATATTTTAGGTGATACGTTGCACTGAGATTTAGATTTGTCCCAAATCCTTTGAAGAAACCTTTCCAAAAATTGGATGTAAACTTTGGGTCTATGTCTGAAACTATTGCCTTGGGCACTCCATCTAGTCTGGTAGCTTCTTTCATGTATATCTTTGCAATATTTTATGCCTTGTGCATGGTCTTCACATGAATCAAATGTGTAGCCTTAGTCAATTTGTTTACCACTACCATGATGGAGTCATGTTGCTTCATTGTTCTGGGAAACATAGTAATAAAATCCACCGTAACTACTTCCCACTTCCATCATGGAATGGGTAATGGCTGTAACAATCCAATTGGATGTCTATGTTCAGTCTTCACCTTCTAACATTCTAGGCATCTGGATATGTAATCAACCACCTCTTTCTTCATTTATGGCCAAAAGTATTGGATTCTTACAACCGCAATTGATTTATGATATCTCGGGTGCCCAACATATGGCACATTGTGCATTTATCTTAGCACTATATTTTTAATCTTTCTTGAATTTGGCACATATACCTTGCCTATGTATAGGAGGACTCCACCCTCTTGCAACTCATAATATTTAATTTTTTTTTTGTAAATTATCTTGTTGTAATGTTTCTTTTATCTACAAATAGTGTTGATCTGAATTTGCTACTTCAATAATTTTATCTTTCAAATCTCTTGTATATGTTGATGGATGGATATGCATCTCATGCGCTCTCTTGCTGAGTGCATCAACCACTTGATTCTCCTTTCCTTTGATGTGCTTAATTTGAAAATCATATTCACTAAGAAATTTGAGCCATCTAGTTTGTCTGGCATTTAATGTAGATGTCCAAACAAATGTTTCATACTGCACTGGTCTGTACTTAGCTCAAAGTTCCTCCCCACAAGGTAATGTCTCTACATTTTTAGCACATGAACAATGGATT
Source organism: Picea engelmannii (assembly GCA_009831015.1). NCBI lineage: Eukaryota > Viridiplantae > Streptophyta > Pinopsida > Pinales > Pinaceae > Picea > Picea engelmannii. Next base: position 185,361 of record ML802563.1, on the reverse strand, counting down.
CTAATTCCAATTCATGTGTAGCATAATTCCTCTCATGCTCTTTTAAATTTCGAGACTCATAGCATACCACCTGATCTTTTTGAGTGAGGACTCCACCGATCCCCGCCTTGCATGCATCAATGCACCACAAAATATTTTTCCAGATATGCAATCTTTAAGATTGATACACTTTTCAAAATGTCTTTCAACTGCTGAAATATTTCTTCACATTAGGAATTCCATTCTAATTTCAATCCCTTTTGCAAGAATTAATGGGGCTTGCAATCTTTGAAAAACATTTTATAAATATTCGGTAGTAACCTGCTAGACCCATGAATGATCTGACCTTTGTAACATTTTCTGGCATTGGTCATCCCCTAGTGGCCTCTATCTTCTTGGGGTCAACTATTATCCCGTATGCAGAAATAATATGCCCCAAGTAGTGAATCTTCTTTTGATAAAATATGCATTTACTTAGCTTGGAATACAACTTGTGCTCTCTTAAAACTTGCAACACCATTATTAAACATTTCTCATGTTATTCTTATGTTCTTGATTAGATGAGTATATCATCAAGAACACAATCACAAAATTTTCCAGGTATTCCCTGAACACTCCATTCACCAGGAACATGAAGACAACCAGGGCATTTGATAGTCCAAATGGCACTATCGTGAATTCATAATGCTTGTATATTGTCCTGAATGTTGTCTTGTTGATATCTTCTTCCTTTATTCTCACTCAGTGATAACCTGATCTCATTTCAACCTTAGAAAAGATTCTTTCACCTTTCATCTGATCAAACAAATCATCAATCCTTGGCAAGGGAAATTTATTCTTTATAGTGAGGTTATTTGGTTGTCTGAAATCAATAAAAAACCCTAAGGTTCCATATTTCTTCTTCATGAACAACATTGGGGCACCCCAAGGTGACACACTTGGGCGTATATACCCCTTCGTTAACAAATCTTCAAGTTTCATATACAACTCTTTCAATTATGGTGTGCCCATTATGTATGGTGTCTTGGACACTGGGGAAGCTCTTGGCACTAAATCAAGAGATAAATCAACGTCTCTCTTTGGCGGCAGTCTTGGGATTTCCCCAAAAACATATTCAAAATCGCTCAAGAGTGGATGGTATTCAATGCTTACCATTTTATCTTTGGATGCCTCTTTCATATGGGCTGCAAAAATCCGACATACCTTCTTGAAACTCTTTTTCAGCTTCATGGATGAAAGTTCTCTAACAACTACAACTATTGGAATGCCTTGAACCTTCCCTTGTTTCCCTACCTCATCAAGACAAGTGATTGTCTTTTTGTAACAGTTTAGGATAATGTGGTGTTTTTCCAACCAATCCATGACAATTAGATAGACATATGAACCTAATAGTATGATGTTCACATCTAAGTTTCTGTTGAGTCCATTCATGTCTATTGGAAAATATTTAACCAACTCATTGATTTTCCTCTTAGCTCCTATGGCCAATTGAACCAACCAATATTTCTCATGCTTACTTCTTCTTAAGTGAAAACTCTTAATAATGTTAGATTTTATGTAACTATGGCTAGCTTCAAAATCAATTAAAATTGCTATGGGTTGGTTATCAATCTTACCTTCCACTTCAATCATGGGGGCCGACTGATATGTTGTTTTATTGTTGTACAAGGATGCATAAATCCTTGGCATGTTTCCTCCCATGTCTTCCACTATTTTAGCCTCCTAAATATTGTGGGCAATCCTCATTATTTCACTTTTGTGAGGGTAGTCCCTATATAAGTGATCTCACTCACATCTCTGACACTTCATGGGTTGCTGTCTTGGTATTTTCCCAAATGAGTTTGCCATCCTGGGTTCATTTTTGGCTAATTTTCCTTGTTGATTTGCTTGGGAGTTATTTCTGAAAAAGGGTGGCTTAAAACCTTTATGCCTTTGCTCCTTCTTACCCTTCATCTTTCCATTCCAAGAATTTTCTAAGACTAGCCTTCCTCTGCTATGCTCATAAAGATGATTTGCTCTCCTTATGGCGTCCTCCAAAGTCCTGAGGTTATCATAATGTATCTTGTCACTATAAAAGGAAGGTAACCCACTTAGAAACCTTTGTGTTTTGACCTTCTCATCATTTATGAATCCCTCATACTTCAACAACTCAAAGAACCTATTTTCATATTCATCTATCGACATGCTTCCCAATTTGAGTTCAAAGAACTCTCTCATCTTCCTTCCATAGTAATGATCTGACAAATATTTTTCCTGGAAATATCGTTTGAACTATCTTTGTGAAGTATTATTCTCATAAATGTGCTTGGATTGCTTAAGTTGATCCAAATAGATGTATTTCCTTGTAGGTGGTAGAATGAAATTCTCATTTCTTCCCTTGAGGGGTAATCATGCAGGTGGAAATACTTCATTTCCAACAACCATGCTTCAAGATCTTCTCGCTTTATATGCTCACCATTGAAAGTTGGTGGTTTCATTTTCCAGAGTTCACCCTGCAAGATGTATGACTCACGCCTTCTTCTTTTCCTTCTGACGAGAGACACACTTGGGTTTCTCCCTAGCCCTAAACTTGCATGAGATCTTATAGTTGATTTACATGGGTAATGATGATGCCTACTCATACTTCTTGAGTGTCTTTCATTCCCATGATCATCCCTTCTGCTATGGGATATGAATGTTGCCACTTGTCTAGCACTAGCTGAATGCTTTGTGCCAGAGTCTTTATTGTCTTGTCTCTACAACATATTCATAATCTGAAGTATCTCCTCCCTAGATTTCATAATCTTTTCATTATCTTCCTTGTAACTAGATACTTCTCTTTGCAGGATTCTAATAGTCACAACCCGTTCTACAGGATCCTCCTTGCCTCTTCTTCCATTGGATTTTGTCTCAGCATTTCCCATGCTTCAACCCAACCTTATGAATTCTTCCTCATAACCATAATACCTCTGGTCATCCTCCATGATTGCTTTTCTCATATAGAAACTAAATTTCCCTCCTGATCCTATTAATTCTACAAGAAAATGTGCATGCATTAAAATTCATGTTAAACACACACACACACACACACACACACACACACACACACACACACTGAGTTCTTTAATGTCCACCAATCATCTTTTTTTCATTTGATTTTAAATTCTCCTACTTAGATCAATTTTATATTTTGATAGATGGTTTCTCCTCATTAATTCCGTTCTAATGACCATTCATTTTCCCAAAACTGAGCTCTGAGCTGAAAGTTACGGTTTTTGAAAGTTTTACTATTTTCTCATTTTTATCTCTTACTGCTACATGTGTCTTCTCTCTCATTTGGTACAGTTTCAGGTACCCAAATTCTTACTCTGGTTCCATAGATTTCTTCTATGGTCCATGGGATTTACATAGCCTACTCCTATGCCTCAAACTGAATTCTGAGCAAGGGGTTATGCCCTCTGGAAGTAAACTAGTACTGAAAAATATGCCTTGTACTATTTCAACTGTAATTTCCTTATACAAACTATGTTTTGTGATTATAATATATTGTTGGAAATCTCTCACCAAGATATTTCATTTTAAGCAACAAAGTTTGTGTGTATTAAGTGTACACACAATCCTCTCGATTTGAAATACTTGAAAATGTCACTTAGGCCCTCAAAATGCGTCCACAAGTTGATGGCCTTCAAATTCCCAAAAATATTCATAGAAAATCGATTGATTCACTACTGCAACCATTTTTTAATCTGATCTGCACACGTCATCGAAAATTTTCCTTCCCTTTCCTCTTTTTGGAAACCTATGCGCAAAGTTTTGTATCATGCACCACTATTCAACACGTGCAAATTCTACACTACACAACGCCAATATTCAATGCACATATCGCGCACTGATATTCATTGTACGCAAGTTTTGCATTGTGCAACACCAATATTCAATGCACACCACAAGTTTTGCATTGTGCAACACCAATATTCAATGCTCATACCACACACCAATATTCAGTGCGCACTACAACACCAATATTCTATATCTTGTYGGAAATCTCTCACTGATCTCTTTCATTTTAAACAACAAAGGTTGTGTACTAAGTGTACACACAACCCTCTCAATTTTGAATACTTGAAAATGTCATTTAGGCCCTGAAAATGCCTCCACAAGTTGATGACCTTCAAATTCCCGAAAATATTCATGGAAAATTGATTAATTCACTAATGCAACCATTTTTTAATTTGATTTCCACCCGTCATCGAAAATTTTTCTTCCCTTTCCTCTTTTTGTAAACCTATGCGTGCAAGTTCTATATCATGCACCATTATTCAACATGCACAAATACTACACTACACAACACCAATATTCAATGCACACATCACGCATCGATATTCATTGCACACAAGTTTTGCACCGTGCAACACCAATATTCAACACACACCACAAGTTATGCATTGTGCAATTCCAATATTCAATGCTCATACCACACACCAATATTCAGCGTGTACTGCAATTTTATCACCACACAACTCCAATATTCAACACTAATACCACACACCAATATTCAATATGTAGCGCAAGTTCCACACCGCGGAATTCCAATATTCAATGTGCATACCACACAAAAATATTTAGTGCACACCACAAGTTCTACATTACGTAGTGCCAATATTCAACGCTCATATTGCACACCAATATTCAGTGTGCACCACAAGTTCCACATGTGCAACACCAATATTCAACGTGCACGAGAGTCTTTTCTTCACTTAGTTAATTTTCCATATTTCCAGCATGTGACCATCGTGACCATCATGAAACTCCTAACTCACCTGTCTATTCCATATTGAGTTGCTTGGAATTCAAAATGACCCCTTCATAACAACCATTATCAGTGCAATTTCAACTTGAATTCGCTCAGAAATCCAAGTATTTCACTCAGGTTTTATTGTTTTTTCGACAATTTGACACAGATGAAAACTTTGCAGCAACAAAATTCTACCAATTTCATGTTGGTATTGTACCATACAATCTCGGTGTTGAACCTAATCTCTCGTACCAGTCTATAACATACCCTAGCCCAGCTGAGGTCTATTACATGAAAAATTTCACATAAAATAAAATTTCTCTTCTAATTAATCCCGTAGCTTACGAGCTACATGAATACCCATATATTTAACCATTCTTCTATAATTAATTTAAATGCATCTACAACACGTTGAAATAGACCTGAATGAAAATAATTAACTTCATACAACAACATATAAAACCATTCTCATATACAAAATTAATACATAATAGAATAAACTATAAATGCAACACAGAACAAGATAAATAATTATCTTTTTAGAAAAGTTGTGCAACCAACTATTTGGGACAGACATTCCACCCAACCATAGACTTTCTATTCCAAATATCAACAACAAGTCACCCCTGAGCTAGGGATAGGAATCCAGAAAAAAGTGTTCTCTCACTGCCCATCCACATCTTAGAAAATCCCAGAACCCACTAGCATTCCCCTATAACTATATCGAATTTCCTCTAGCTCTCTTCCTCTCGACCTGCCCAACCCAAGTAATCTACCCCTTCACTGCTCTCATCCCATCAAACATCCCATTTGTTTATCAGGGTCTCTCTGGTGTAAGTAACCAAGAATATCACTACTGGGAACTCAAGGGAACTCACTGCCAGGAAAACTACTAGGAAAAAATAGCAATAACTTTTTGTTGCAGTGCAACTCTCACATGAGTTCACTCTTCAGGCTTGACAACCTGGTTCTTCCGCAAGCCTGACAACTTGCTTCTTTTGTCTTTAGCTCCAAAAAAAATCCAGAATTCGCCCCCATTGTTTCTCCAACTACAGTTCTCTTCTTCCCTATTCTTTGTTTGCTCTCATGCAAAAACATGATCGTCTAAAATTGATGTCCTTTCCCATAGGAATATCCTCCTCTTTGTTGTTTGCTTGAATTACACTCTCTCCCAAGTTAATTGTACTTCGTATCAGTACTTAGTAACTATGGGATGTGACTGATTACACCCACCCTCTTACATATATTCAATGATTGGGTTCTTCCACACTCAAGGCATATCAAAAGATTCACTCAAAGCATTAAAACAAGAAAATATTTGTGAATTAAACTCACGAATAAAACCCCCCTTTTAGGACCCTCCTCTATTGTGGATTAATCAACCCCCATCTATGTCCATGTCCCCTAACAACTGACATCACATTTTTATTTAATATAATTCAAAAATACAATTCACATATTACATTGCTTGGGCCTTAGCCATTCATTATATCTACATTAAGCATTAATTAAACTAGGGATTATAGTGGGGATGTTACAAAGGATGTCAGTCAAAGAGATTGCGAGATTCATGAAAGTACTAATGGCCTTTCCCTTCTTACCCAAAGCTGGTATAGAAGTTTTTTCCTTATCCATTTTGTCTTGCACAATGCTCAAGTGAGTGTTAGGGTTCCTCTCTGAATTCAATCCATGGGCATAATACACTGCAACGAATTGTAATACACTTAATATGGTTCATTTGAATTACCCACAACCATTCTAGTTCGGTTGGATCAATGGTGGTCCTAGCTCATTGGTTATTGAGACAAAATTATTTCACCTTGCAAAGAAGTTTTTTCTAATCACAACATTTGGAAATTGATTTCTCATTATTGCGCTGAAATTGGATTGCGACACTAGAGGAAGACACAATAGTTTCATTCCCTTGTTAACCTTTTTGCAAAGTGAAGCTTGGGTAATATTTGTAGGAAATAATGTGAGAGGTTCCCTTGTTCTTCCTTGACATATTTATTTCACTATATGTGGAGCCTTATCTAAATTTTGATCTACAATCTTACTAACACTAGCCATTGTTGCAATAATATTATATTTGGATTTTTGTAATCCACTATTACCATTAAATACCTTCAAGTTGTCATTTTTAAATCTATCTTACAGTGGTAGCAATCACTTCGTTTTTCTTACATAAGTCTAATACCATGCATTTTGATAGATATCTAATGTGCCAAACTTTATTGTACGTAGAGTTATGTTATTTCCCCTTGTTTCGCAATGATAACATTTAATGCCAAAGAATTTATCACAAATTTTCTTCAAATTTTATCCATGATACTCACCTTCTTAAACTCCTCAATTATTGATCCCAAATCACAGATCTTGGGGATCATATCCCTAGCTCCAATCAGCTAGCCTTCCACCCCAAAGTCTATGAATGCTACCCTTTCGATGTACCCTAGATAAGTCTGTACAATCCCTTTTCCCTCTACCAATCCAAAACCAATTTCATTTTGATATCATATAAATAAGGAAGTGTTGAAGTCGAAAACCATGAGATTTTTAGAAAACCAATATTTCTCATAGCTTTTCATTTTTCGTTCTACTAGTTATTTTAAAAACAAAATCATTTTTACAACAAGGTGTTGTGTTCATGCCTGCAATAAAATAAATTTCATCAAATGTTCCAATAGAATTTGTACTCAAATTATTTTTAGAATATGCAATTGTCCTTTGGTGTTTCATCTAGTTGTATGACCTTGTTGTCATAATTTATACATTGACATAGTCTACAATACCCATAAGGGGATAATTCATCTACATAGGAGTTGCTTCTATTTCATTACACAATTATATCTCAATTTTCTTTGCACTTTCCTTTAATATATCATCTAAGGGGGCTCACTAAGGTCAAGAAAGTGGTTCATAGAACATATTCAGAGAGAACCTTTTGATATGCACATTTTTCACATTGGATGAATACTTTCTTGATCAAAACTCTGAATTCATTACCATTTAGTGGTGCAAAGTGCACTACCTCTCATTCTAGAACATTTGAAATTATTCCCGTGATGATATAATTTGTCTCTAAAGAGCATTGATGAACCATATTCACCTTTTCTCTCAAGAAATTAATCTTGTGATTTTGATTTTTTTGTGTTGGTGAAACTTCAAATTGGTTAATGTTGTCAACCATAACCTATTTTGAAATCTATCATTTTTTTATTGGCCAAGGTACTAAACTTCCACTCTCCAACATGGATGAGCAAATTTCACATTGCAATAATAGTTTATTAACTGGCACGCCAAAAAGAGAGGTCCCAAACTCTTCTATTTAATAAAAAAACATGCATCCACATTCATCATAAGACCCATGGCTATGCAATCTCTTTTCTCTAATCATCTATGTAATAGTTTGAATTGTCTATGAATGAATTTTGACTTGGGTTCTTGTGAAATATTTCTAATTCTATTAGTAGAATTCATACCATGTATCTATGCCTCATTATGTGATTCATAGTTGATCAAAGCATCAATTTGTTCATTTTTAACTTGTTGTAGGGAGAACCCAACACAATTAACTATATGAAATACATTTTATTAAATAAAGACACATTTTTCTTCTAACAATGTGTTTAAACCTATTGATGCTTGTGGCAATGAAATATCTCCATTAAATTTTTTAATAATGTTCACAACAACACATCAATTTTTGATGTGGGTGTTATGCAACTTTTTCTTACCTAGGTAGGATATTCCTTTGGTTACTTTCAAACCATCCGATAACAAGTCCACATAGTGTTCAAAACCGAACATTCCAAAAGACATTTGCGTTAATTTTCAATAATAAAGACACATATGAAATCTATTAGAATGCTTTTCATAGTGAAGCTATAATTTTTCAAAAACCACTAGTCTTCATACACATAACCTTAAATTATGATTTATGACTATATAACCTTCAAGTTGTTAGAATAGGTGTGTCATACACCTTGAAATCCTATAATGGAGAAGGTAATTATTATTGAACAGTAGCAGGGATAAATGCAAAGCAATATCAAGGAATAAATGATAAGTAGTGGATGAGAATAAATGCAGATCACTAGTAGGAAATGAATGCTAAGCAACAATAGTTGTCCTATTAATTGCTAGTGGTTTTCAACAAGTAGATTTGGAAAACCATAAATGTTTTATGGTTTCGTTATGTATATTCATTGAGTGCTAGGGTTGGAGGAAAACATATTGTGAGTTTTAAGTCTCTTTTATTTTACCAAAATTTCTCTATAATCCTTATGTTATTATTGAACACTCTTGTGGCAAGCATTAAGACTCTATACTGTATTGTAACCATATATTTTATGAATAATACATTGAGTGTGCTTCAAAGTATGGGGTTTTTCTCTTGGAAGGGTTTTCCCCAAGAAATTGTTCTCTAATGGTTGTATGTTTATGTGTTGTTTATTACTACAGCTGTGCTTATTTAATTTTTACACATTCTTCTCGTATTGATTAGTGTAGGAAGTGTATTATACACTTCTGCTTCCGTTCATTTGGTATCAAAGCTTGATAACTTTACATCCAAGGTGTTAGGGGAAATGATTTTTGATCTAATCTTATTTTGAAACAAATTTACCAACTTAATGAGAATTGTAACCTCAAAACAAGAACTCTAGCCCTTAAAACCCATAATTTTTCATAAAAAACATGAAAATCAACACCCAAAT
>ML802563.1:112727-167385 GCA_009831015.1 Picea engelmannii | reverse complement strand
TTTAAACTACACTTAGCCGTTAGTTTCAGTTGAATTCTATGTTATAAATAAGAACATCGAGCAATTAGTAGAGGATCGATGGTTGTTGCAATAACTCTTTCTTTCTGGTTGTTAAGAATTATTTTGAAGCTGCTTTGAATTGAGAAGTCCTTCTGGACTAGAGACAAGTTATTTTCATCAAATGCATGTGTGATTAGACATGGAGAAGAACTGTCTCCTATCTCATTTCATGAATGATGTTGTAATGAGTAAGATCTATTTAATCTATTGTCAAGTTATCTGGTGCAATATTTTGTTGTTCTTTACTTTAATGATGAATATGAATCATTGTGTTATCATGTGATGAATGATTATGGTAGATGAATTATTTTTCTTGCCATTATCTTGTTGCATATGTGTTTTCTTTTTGATAATTAGTTTCTCATACAGTAATTGGATGCTCATATGGTTAATGTATTAGTACTAGGCCTATGGTATAAAATTGTCATCTGCATGCTTGAGTAGCGGGTTATCCCAAGCTCAACCTCTTCCCTAGTAGTTAGAACTTAATCTTGTTTTGTTGCCAAGTTGGTTTATACTAGCTTACATCTCATATCGGTCCCACCCAAGAGAAAATACAAAAAGAGATAGTCCAAACTGAAGGAAGAGCCTTCATAAGAAAACATAAAGCCCATCGATAAATTGGCTAGGTCACAAGATCTGGAGAACTATTCCATTGTTAAACGCTACAAAGTCTAATTGGGCCTTAGTGGCGGGTTTGGTTCCTATTGTTAAATCAAGGATTTAGGATCCATAAAAAAATCCACAAGAGAAGGGTGCCTCTCACAATTCACTCATAACTCAATATATCACAACCCACTGGTATTCTCCTACAACTATTATGGATTTCCTCCAGCTCTCTTCCTCTTGACGTTCCCAACCCAAAGAATGTACCTCTTCTTTGCTCTTAGTCCATCATGAATCCATTTTTTTATTAGGGTCTCTCTAGATGAGGTAGCTAGGAATCTCTCTGTTGAGAAAGATAACTCATTTCTAGGAAAACCACCAACAAACACAACAACACACATTTGTTGACATAATGCAACTCACCCATGAGTTCACTCTTTAGGCAGAAGCATGAAACTACATATATATGAAATATATATTTAATATTTATAAATTTATTATTCGATGTCTTATTCAATGTACAGCAACGTTTCTTAAATACACATAAATGAGTAGAGTCATGTATTTTTTTCTAAAGAGATGTGACTTTACACTAAAAGTATAATTATTACATTAATGATTTAATTAGTAATTAATGACATTGTAATATACATACTGTATATTACAAGTCATCCCTCCCTAAAAAATCTTCATCCTCGAAGCATAGGCAAGAACAAATGCTTGGATATAAAGCATTATCCATAGGTATATTTATTTCTTATGGAAAAAGAAATCTCCTTACGAACCCGAGGAGGAGGTCTAATAGGATTACGATCGCATCTACAAAGTTCACATTCCCATTGACGTTCATGTTCCATTTCCATTTCTCATGCTATTGAAATTGAGATATAACCATTTCCTCTGTGATTATGCTTCTCATGGAGACCATTCTGCCTTAAAGTGGATTTTGTTTTTCCATCAACTAGCTTCAATGACAGTGGATTACTCTGGAGGGTTGTATCCTCACCTCCACATGACTAGTCGTCAACATTGTGTTCAAGATCTTGTATAAATGAATTTTCAAAGGATGATGTCCCAATTTTATCATCTGTTGACGTTCTATTATCAATAATAGGTATGGACATTTCCATCATGTTTGTTGTTGGTTTTCATGGAACAAAGACAAGAGATTGATCAGTATGCCAAATAAAAAGATCCCTTGGGTTTTCTCTTGGGGTGAACATGGAATCTTCCTTTGGAGTGCTAGGTCTTCTTCACTATCACTGAAAAATGATACCTTGGGACTATCCTTCTTGGGATTGTATTTACGTGAATGTATGCAGATCCTTGACCTTTGAGTGACATGACTTGGAGTCAACAACAATGTTGTCCTTACTTGAATAGTTTTTTCATTAACAATAAAAGTAGCTATTCCATATTGAATGGAAGGAGATCCCCCACTTCGGCCCATATACATATGAGGCAGCATACCTGATATGTTAGAGGTGAACAAAGAATATTTACTTAGAGTGTGGAATAAGAAGGTTGCACGAGGAGTGTTACTTCTATACTGAATGTGATTTAAATCATGTGATGTGGATGTTTGTTCCTTTACATTTCTTGGTTGATATGTAAGTATTTCACAAGGAAAGGGTCTAGGACCAGAATTTTTATATCTAGGGGTGTGATTTTTGTCCAATGGTGTCCACGTTCTTTCAAGGGGGATGAAATCCTCCCACCGCAATTTAAAGACAAGATCAAAAGAGTCTGCTAATTTTTTCACCACATTTGGGTACCCTGCTTCTTCCAAGAATATCCATAAGACCATGGATTTCTTTACGAGATCTGAGTGTATTCTTAAATTTAGAACTACACTTAGATAAAGGTGGCGGTCAATGTTATAAAATGATTCTATTTGCGCACCAAAAATACATGCCATGATAAGCGTTGAAGAGCGAGGATGGAAATGCGGGATGGTAGAAATCCAAAATAGAAAATATCAAGGAAAATTGATATCCTTCAAACAGATGGGATCCACGATCCTGCCCACTTCTCTAAAAAATTCCTTGTCATAATCACATGAAGATGGTTGGTGATGGAAAAAAGAATGAAACTGCCAATCTACTACCTGCAACAAGTATTTATATCCTTTGATCGAAGAAAACACCTCCCTATTTTCTGGGTAGTGTTGGCAATAAAGATAGGAGATTAATTATCTTCCACAAGACCTTCCAATATCAATGTGCCTTGGCACAAAAATTAGTAGCTAACATGGAGGTCCTAACTCTTCCGCTCCCAACTCCTATTGTGAAGAAATCATAATCAAATTACTCACTCTTTCCATTATCGACCTTAGCTCTCATTCTCAAGCTATGCCATTGCCAAAAAAAAATAAAAATTATCTCTTTGGAGACTTTAGGGTTTTTGCAATTGATTTTGTAGAGTGCTCTCAGGCCGGACGAAGGGGAAATTATATAATTGGAGTGTGGAGTGTACAAGTCTTGTACATTGTGAGGAGAAAATGGTGCAGCGACACATCTAGGGGCTCCCATGGAGATAGCCATGTCTGGATGTCCTCTATTAATTTTCAATAATACTTTGGGGTTTTTGTTTGATGGTGGGTTCAATGACATGTTAGAATCAACATGAATGTTTTTTGGAATTTGTTGGTGGATTCTTGTCCAAGGGGAGGTGAAACCCTCAACTGATCTCTCAGGCATGGAGGATGGATCCATTTAGATGGAGGAGGGATTTTTCCACATTGACCAAATATGAAAACTACATGCAGGCATACCCTTGTGGGTTCCCAAACTCATTTGTAAAAATGGTAATGCGTTTCACTGTCCCAAAACACTCAAAATCTGTCTTCAAGTAATCTGTTGTGCACCAATAGTCCACCCTATCTACGTAAAATGAGTTCCTGTTGAATTATTATCGTCTTCCTCCCATTATCTATCATTGTTTAATAAGTATTTCCTCCTCTTGGATGTTGTATTTTGTTTCATGTTTTCCTTCGAGTTCTCTAACTTTCACATGGGTGAGTGTTTGCTCATTTAGTTCAGCCATAGGAAGGGACTGCTTTCCAAGACATCCTTCAACTTTCCTTGTCTGAGTGGGAAAAGTAGGGGAATTTTGTGCATGCTCCTCATATTTAAAACCTCCTTGGCTTTTCCTATTTTTATTATCTCATTCAATTTGGGCATCGCCTTGATCAAATTGTTGAAATAAATGATCTTCAACTTGTTGATCCTCTTTTAATTGATTACAAGAGTGAGGTTCATTTTCCTTTTCTCTATCTTAATATTCCTCCTCTTGCATTCTTCTCCTTAAAATATCCTTTGTTATCTTACATTTCATGATATGTCCTTCATTTGCAGACATATTGTGAGTGTGTTCCACTTCAATAGACTTGTCACCATGAGCATTAATTTTGTGTAGTAAGGAGGATGGAGGAATTAACTTGGTGACCTCGGGGTCTGTCTTGATGACGGAGGGATTCTTCTAGTGTTCTTCTTGAAGCGATATTTGGTTTTGGTGGAAACCCCTCTCCTTTAAGCATGCCAAGACTACCGTCTCTAATTTTTCTTCTATTATTTCATTCATAGAATTCTTCATTTCTTTGAGAGTGTTTCTCATATTTTCCATATTGGTTTTAATTTTCATGTTTTTAAGAATGATATTTTCCATCTTAAATGCATATGCTTTTGGATTTCACGAATCTTTCACTCTGATACCAATTGGAAGCATGGAATTAGATATATATGAAACATATATTTAATATTTATAAATTTATTATTCGATGTCTAATTCAATGTACAACAATGTGTATTAAATACACGTAAATGAGTAGAAACACATCTTTTTTCCTAAAAAGATACGACTTTACATTAAAAGTATAATTATTATATTAATGATTTAATTAGTAATTAATGACATTGTAATATACATATGGTATATTACATCATACCTGACAACCTAGCTATTCAATTTCCAGCTCCAAAATGCTCCAACATGCTCCAAAATTCTCCTAGACTTGTGTCTTCATATCCCATGCTCTTCTCCCCTATTATGTTCTTGTTGTTCATGAAAAAATGAATGTGTAAAACTTGTTGGTGTATTATAATTATTAGCTCTTGATATTTGTTTCCTTATGATTAATAAAAAGATTCACTTTCATACATCAATTATCATAGAATAACTATACACTGAAAATCTCAACTATAACAATGCAACAAAAATAACAAGATCTATAAATATTAACCATGCACAGTAGACACAAGAACACAAAAGTTTATCTTGGGAAACCCAAACTTGGGAGAAAACCCAACAACCTTTCTCTAGAAGAATTCAGTCCAAGATATTATCAGTACATCACCATCAATAACCAAAATACCATAAATAGAAGATCATCCCCAAGGCTAGCATCACCAGGACCTAGTGCCTCAATAAATTGACCAAGAATAACCAAGCAAGAGCTTCTCCAAGTGTGGCACACTCTCCAAGATAACCAATAACCTAGAAATAACAAAACTGCCAAAACTATAGTTGCAACTGCCTTGTGTGCACTATAAAAGGATTTTTCTAGATATCAAAATGTAATGATTCAGTCATATATTTATACTGATCTAGGCCCTAGTCTAGGGCCAAATTCTTATTTCTGGGTCTTCAATTTTATTATTGTTTTTCTTGTGGGGCATACTTCTCTTCCTGGGTCTTCAACTTCTTCTTGGGGATTTTGTAATGGTGTAGATGGGTCTTTTTGTACTTTCTTGTGGAGAATGACTTCTTGAAGTTGAAAATCTTCGAATCTCCCTCTCAACGAGGGATGCATTCTCCATACTTAGATTTATTCTGTCATAAAAAAGGTTGTCTTCATGAGCCATGTTTATGTGCCATATCTGCACATGCATTCTGTTGGTGTGATTAATTGTCTAATTAATTCATCCAATACATTCAATTGTCAACCTGGGGTAAGCCTTTTTATTACAAGGTTATTGTGCAATGTTTATGCAGACACAAAATTCTCCTAATACTTTTTGATAAATAAAATACATTAATCACACATTCTATGCACAACTAATGTGGACAAACCGAATCCGTATATCAAATTAAGTTGTAACCAAGTAATATGCTCAAATGAAATTCAATCGACCTTCTTTAAAACAAATTGTTAATCACTTCACTACTAATGAAATCACAAAACACACTGTTGAAAAGCAAATAACACATATTCAAATATCTTCTTCTGTAAGGGAAACACACCCTCACTGTGGTTAATAAGAACACACTCTTACAAAATTGAAATTGAAACTATTGCTACAATTGACTTAAAACTCATGCGTATAGAATTGTAATAAAGCACCTGATGAAATTGAATTAAGAAAAAATTCATACAAAATTGAAATGAACACTTGCTGCAATAAAACAAGACACTTTATGGAATGAATTAAAGCACACTTTTGCAAAATAGAAATGAACTCTTGCCTGAACAAAACATAAACGCAATCGTACTGAATTGAAATGAACAAACCAATAACAAATCAATTGTGACAACTATAAAAATCAACTATCTGCACCAGGAATTGAACTAAGGAACATAATAAAAAGATGATCTAGTTATGATAATCTAACTAATAATACATGAACAACAACCCTACTAAAGAGAAGGGCCCTTTCTCCTTAGAAGGGGAAAAAGACTACATAAACTACAGCTTTAAGCACTCATAAATTGATACCACAACTTGCCATATATTTATTATTCAATCAAGAGGTGCAGATACAATTGGTGTTACACATGAAGTTCATCGTCTATCCTCTATTCTCCAAAACCAGCCTAACCTGGAGAAAAGATGCTCTCTCCTTTTAAACCTTCCATTTCCTCTTATAATCTAAGAAATATTACAATTATGAACATACTTGAGAATATTTTGATTCTCAAGTTGTTTGATGTCGTCTTAATTAAGAAGATACAAAGGATACAAAATATTCTTGTAATTGATTACAACTTATGTAAATGATTTTTATAGAAATAGTCGGCCAAAATGTCTTTTTATATGGGCGAACATCATGTGTTCAAAACATACAATAGTTGTGACTTTAAGGTAAGCCACATAATCATATACATCAATCCTTAACATACGAGTCCACGAGTCAATGGTCTAGTCATCATCATGACTGATCCTTCGACGGTAACAACATTCCATAATAGTGGCGTTTGCGTCAAGTCTCAGAGTAGCAACACCTTGGAGTAGCAACGCCTCAGAGTAGCAACACCTCGGAATAGAAACACCTCATAGTAGAAACACCTTGGAGTAACAACACCTCAGAGTAGAAACAACTCGACATAACAACACCTCAAAGTAGCATCACCTTGGAGTAGCAACATCTGATCATTCTAAAAGATTCTTTAACAATTAATCAGTAGTTACCCAAGAATAGTTACCCAACACAATCATCATCCTTCCCTAAATGAAGACAAATATTAAATAAGCAATGCATCAAACAGCTTAGCATACTAGTGGAAAAAAGCCAATTCTTGGACCATGGTAATTATGTGAAAGGTGTGAATAGAAAGGAAAAAGGTATGAGATAAGTAACAAAATGAAGGAAAAAAGGTTTCATTCCCATGACTCAACATATTATGTTCTGGATTATGCATGTGATAGCATCTCGATTCCATCCACTACTTGACAGGAGAAGGACTACACCTAGGCCATTCACCACTAGCAAAGCCCCATGGATGAATTAATCATTTACCCTTGGTCATATCAACACTAGCATAGCCCCGTGCATGACCAATATGGGATAATGTCTAACTGATGTTATGGGCCATTCACCACTAGAAGATCCCCATGAGTGAATGAATCATTCTCCCTTGGTCATATCAACCCTAGCATATCCCCGTGCATGACCAATCTAGGAGAAGGTCTTCCTGATGCTATCAACATACCTAGGCCATTCACCACTAGAAGATCCCCGTGAGTGAATGAATCATTCTCCCTTGGTCATATCATCACTAGAATACACCCGTTCATGACTGTAATACCTCCTAACAGTGCCCTAGTTATATTATGAATTATAATCATGTTTATGAATTGTAAACATGTTTTGTAGGTTGGTGAGCAGAGTATTGATAAGTCGGTGGGATTATGTGTTTATTAGGCCGAAGAGCCTAAGTGTTAAGGCCAAGAGCCTATTTTTGTATATGTAATATGCATAGCATTAATAAAGATTAAACATCACTGCGTGTAGACCGACCACGAAGAAAGAGTGATGGGGGACTAAGCTTCCATAGAGTGGGTAAGGGAAAGGGGCCTGAAAGGTTGGAAAAAAGGGGCTAAGCTTGGGGGCTTAAGTCCTTGGGAATAATAATATATCATTATTCCAAAATCTATGTGACAAACATGTTTTTATCCTAAGTCCTAGGAGAGGCAACATATGCACCTCCAAGTGTGAAAAAGGGAATGCATGCAGCTCTAGGAAGACAAGTGTCGACCTAGGCGCATGAGGTTAAAAGATGAAGCATCAACTGAGTTTGGGTTGGTCCTCCATTCTGTCGTGGGTTTTCTAAAACCGTGATATTCGTCTGAGCTCTGTATGCCTCACACATCTCTGAAACTCGAAGCCTGTGATGTTCTCTTGAGAAGCCAATACACCCTCTGTCTGAACTGTTGAGTCTGTGTTCGACCTCTGTGTGGATTGTTCGTCATGCATCCTAAAACCGGTGTTACCTGAACAATGCCGTGTCTTAGTGGCCCATTGTCATTTTATGAATGTCCACACCCAATTTTTCCTGTTGTTGTTGTCACCCGTGAGTTAACCAAAAGTTGTTGTTATTGTTGTTATCCTGAACTTGTGGGAATTGAGTTGGAAACTGGTTGAAGAACCTGGTTGTTAGGCCCGTGGTAGAAGAGGCAGGTTGTCAGTCCCATTAGAAACTCTCTCAAGGTGAGGGATACTGCTGGGGAGTGGTTTTATCCCAGAGAGAGTCCAACACCAGCTACAGATCTCTGAGAATTCCTAATCCGACTTATTGTTGAGGCCCATAGGGGAGGTGAAGCACCAATGGACTGTGCTTATGAAGGTGTATACTCTTGGGCAGAACATGCATGTGGGGAATGAGAGTCTATGAGTAGTGGGAATAAGAAGGATCCTAAAGAGAATCCTTTCGATTGTTCTGTGCAAATTTCCTGTAATCTCAACCTAGTCTAGGATTCCCTTTCCCTAGGTGGATATTGGTCCCAGCTTGGGGTGACCCACTTCTGAGCGTGATGAGCAGTGTGGTCTAAGTCTAGGAGGTTCATGGAAGGTTTTCACGTGGTTGGTGGGGTTACTATAGTTTCAATTATAAGTATATGCATGTGTTTTAATTCAATTAAAATGCATGTCTGTGATGCTTGCAATATTATCATGTATTCCATTGTAGTTATGAATTACTGTTAATTCCATTACTTATGTATGTTAGCAGTAATCTTGTGATTACTCTGTATTGTTTAGTTAAATATGTTAATTATATTTAATATGCATGTCATATATATAAGTATGAGAATGTTCCGCATAGTAGTGTTTTCCGACAAGTGGGTTGATGGTTGGGGATGTTACAATATGGTATCAAAGCCATGTTTTCAACGTTGATCCTAGATGGGTCGGATAAGTGGTCTCTGGACCCAAGGTTTCGAGTGGAAATGGTGTTCGAAGGAACTGATTTCGAACCTTAGATTTTTCCTGAGTGCCAAGGTCTTACATTGGCCGTGTTACAAAGATCAGGAGGAGTAGCGGTAGAATAAAACTGCAACCATAGATCAGCTGTAAAGGAGAATATCTAGACTGTAAAATCCACGTCCAGACACTTAGGAGAGCGCACAAAAGAGATCATATCTGGGCCATCATATCTAAGCATGTGAACCAACAACCATTGAATCTAGGGAATGTGCACAAGGTTTAACACCCTTTGGAGTTGCACAGGAGTGTGGATATCACGATACGCGAAGTCCCAACATCATTAGGACCGTCCATCGAAAAGGACATGTAGCAGAGATCCACATGCGTCGAAGATTTGCAAGGGAAAAATCTGCAACAATCCTAACCATCTATCGGGAGGGACACATGGAGAGAAATCAACCTTTCGCTGACTCATGACTTGAAAAGGTCAAAGGGCAAGTTCGTGAGAATTTATGAAACATGAATTCGCAATTAGATCACAACCATTGATCAAGGAGAGATATGGACCGTTAATTGTCCAAGAAGAATTTCGACATTTTGAGCATCGAGAGAACAGAGGTGGAAAATATTTTGACCTCTCAACACACGAAATCCTGACGATATCTGAGTCGTCAGATCATGGGGGAATCAGGACCGTCAGATTGGGAGCTCTGAAATATCGACATTTCAGGAACACTTTCAAGAGTTCGACTGCCGGGATAAGCGGGGTAAGCTGAGGCACAAACCTCCTAAACATGAAACCCTGAAACCCCGAGAATATCTACACCGTAGATCTGGGAAAAAAAACTTGACCGTTGGATCAAGCAGAAGAGAAGATTGTAATTTTAGGAGTTCAATTGTCGGGAGAAATGGGATGTGCTAGCGCACAAACTCCCGAAGCCCAAAATCATGAAATCCCAAAGAGCCTAAGTAGTGAGTCAGGATGATGTCACTTGGATGGATGTGAACACATGGGATGTGTGCCACATGCTAGTTGGTCCCGAAGGAAAAAGTAGAGAGAGTGGGGTCGGATAGTGTCACCTGAGATAATGTGAAACTTCTTAAGTACACCACGTGTCACCACTGTGGTTGGTGATAACTGTGTTGTGGGCCCAGAGGATAGAAAGGTCAGAAGTCTAGAAGTTGGGAGTTGGAGAGGGAAGCGAGTGTGGGAACCTCCAAAACTCGAAACTCCGAAATCCCGAACCTTCGAAACCCGAAACTCCGAGGTCTCGTTTAGAGAACCTTGAGATCTAGCACTTGGTCATGACCCATGGTTGCATAGGTTGGGGAACTGAGGAAAAATGGATATGGCTTGAGTTTCCTACAGAGCCGAGCAAAGCTCAAAAAATTTAGGGAAAACTGAACATTTCCTTGAATCAAATTTGTTATGAATACTGAGGGATTTGTTAAGGAATAATGACTTGACAAATTCTAGTTGGTCATGACCCATGGTTGCATAGGTTGGGGAACTGAGGAAAAAGGGATATGGCTTGAGTTTCCTACAGAGCCGAGCAGAGCTCGAAAATTTTTGGAAAAACTGAACATTTCCTTGAATCAAATTTGTTATGAATATTGTGGGATTTGTTAAGGAATAATGACCTGACAAATTCCAGTTGTCGTTTCAGGTTTCAGAGGTTCGGGATTTCAGAGTTTTGGGTTTCATAGGTTCCCACACTCGCTTCCCTCTCCAACTCCGGACTTCTGGAATTCTGACCTTTCTATCCTTCGGGCCCACAACAGAGCTGTCACCAACCACGATGGTGACACATGGTGTAATTAAGAAGTTCCACATTACCTCAGGTGACTCCATCTGAGGTCTCATTTAGAGAACCTTGAGATCTAGTGTTTGGTCATAACCCATGGTTGCGTAGGTTAGGGAACTGAGGAAAAAGGGATATGGCTTGAGTTTCCTATAGAGCCGAGCAAAGCTAGAAAAATTCAGGAAAAACTGAACGTTTCCTTGAATCAAATTTGTTATGAATACTGTGGGATTTGTTAAGGAATAATGACCTGACAAATTTCGGTTGTATACAGATTGTGTTTGCATAATTTTAACGAGTGCCAGAACTAATTAGATTTTCCACTGAGTGCAAAAGAAATGGAAGAGACACATAATGCTTCTAGTTCAGAGAACGAAGCTAAAGGGATGGATGTTCACTTGGGATTTGAAGGGTCGAACTCCAATGGCATGGAGAAGAGATAGATAAGGAAGGAAACATGAGGAAGATCATTGAAGGATTGCAAAAATATTCCCAAAATCACTAGGCAGATAGCAAAAAGCTCAGGAAAGCTCAGGAAAAACAAGGTGAATTCAACGTAAAGTTGTTAAAGAGTTTGGAGAGAATAGAAAAGAAGTTGGGTAAGGAGAGTGACTCGAGCAGAACAAGGAGTCACCAGAATTATGAAGGAAGAAGTTCAAGGAGTGTTGGTAGACACCATCATCACTCCCAAAGTCACTCTAAGAGAAGGGCACACAGTAGTTCAAGCCCATCTCCTACCAAAAATCATAGGATATCTGGAGTGGATGAATTGAAGGGAGAGATGAACAAGATTAAGCCTCCTACGTTTGATAGAGAACATCAGAAGGAGGAAGATGTCGAAACATGGTTTCTTGGTATGAGGAAATACTTCCAATTACAGAATTATTCCTCTCATGCAGAAGGAAGAATTTCAATGTATCAACTAAAAGGAAAAGCATCCATGTGGTGGGATCAACTTGTGCAGGTGTATCACATTAGGGAGAAAGATATCACTTGGAAATAATTCAAGAGGTATTTCGAGAAGAAATACTCGACTAAGAGATATTATGACAGAAAGATGAAGGAGTTCTTTGAACTCAAGCTAGGCAGCATGACCATTGATGAGTATGAACGTAGGTTTTTGGAATTGTTGAAGTATGTTCCATTCATCAAAGAGGAGACTGTCAAGATTCAAAGGTATCTGAGTGGACTGCCACCTTCCATCAGTGACAAGATCCAGTATGATGACCCTAATACCATGGAAGAAATGATAAGAAGAGAGAAATGCTTATATGAACAACAAAGAGAAAACCCTACCTTTTGGAAGGCTTGGGATGACTAGAAGAAGTTCAAGAAAGAACAAAGGCATAATGGAAACAAACCTTCCTTTTTCAAAAATAGTCCAAGGAATTCCTAGATCTGTTGCTATTAGAGAAATCTCAACAATGCAGTTGAAGAGGTGCTACAGAAAAGGATGTCAATTACTTGCAGCCTAGGTGGAGGAAACACCTAAGGATAAGGTGTCAAGTATTGGAGATCATGCGGTACTAAAGGAGTTTGAAGATGTATTTTAGGAGGTACCCAGACTACCTCCGAAAAGACATATTGACTTCTCTGTAAACTTGATGCCTGGAGCAGCTCCAGTGTCAAAAGATCCTTACAGGATGAGTACGCTGGAGTTGAAAGAACTGCAATTGCAGCTTGAAGAGCTTATGACAAAGGGGTATATATACCCAAGTGTGTCACCTTGGGGTTCCCCAGTTATGTTCGTGAAAAAGAAGAACAGAACGTTGAGATTGTGTATCGATTTTAGACAATTGAACAAGGTAACTATAAAGAAAAAATATCCTCTGCCGAGGATTGATGACCTCTTCGATCCGTTGAAGGATGAGAATATATTTTCGAAGATAGACCTCAATTTTGGATATCACTAGGTAAGGATAAAGTATGAAGACATCAACAAGACTACCTTTATAACAAGGTATGTTCATTACGAGTTCACAGTGGTGCCGTTTGGATTGTCGAATGCACCCACTGTTTTTATGTGCTTGATGAATGGTGTATTCAGGGACTATCTAGAAAAGTTTGTCATAGTATTCCTAGATGACATTCTGGTGTATTCCAAGTTGGAGGAAGAGAAAGAATAACATCTGACGATGGTGTTGCAGGTGCTAAGAGAGAACCAATTGTATGCCAAGTTGAGAAAATGCTCGTTTTATCAAAAACAGATCCATTACTTGGGGCATATTATTTCGAAGGATGGGATAGCTATAGATCCTGAGAAGATTGAGGCCATTAGAGAATGGGTAGTGCCAAAGAATGTGACAGAAGTTAGATCCTTCATGGGTTTAGTTGGTTATTACATAAGGTTTATTGCAAGGTTCTCGAGGATAGCTCACCCTATCACTTCCTTGCAAAGGAAGGAGAAGAGGTTTCAGTGGACAAAGGATTGTGAGAGAAGCTTCCAACAATTGAAGCAACTGTTAATCAATGCTCCAATCCCAAGGATCACAGATCCAAATGAAGACTTTATAGTGTTCACAGATGCATACAAAGAAGGACTGGGAGGAGTCCTCAATTAGAATGGATTTGTAATCTGTTATGAATCCATAAAGTTGAAAGAGCATGAAAGGAACTATGCCACTCATGATTTGGAGTTGGTATCCATAGTACACGCTCTAAATAAGTGGAGGCATTACCTCATGGGAAGGAGGTTTGAACTGAGAACATACCATAACGGTCTGAAGTATTTGTTCGATCAACCAATATTGAACGCTAGGCAAAGTAGATGGTTGGAGTTTCTCTATGAGTACAATTTTGATATTAAGCATATCAAAGGGAAGGAGAATAAAGTGGTTGATGCACTCAACACGAGAGTACTTGAATTACATGCTACATCCATTAGCATGTACCGAATTGATATAAATGACAGAATTTTGGAAGCTACAAATGTAGATTTGCAGTACATGGAGTTGGTAGCAAAGCTACAACAAGGCGAGATGCTACAGAAAGTGGAAAATTATAAATTGGAAATTGATGGAACACTTCTGTAGAAGAACATAATTTATATACCTAATGTTCAGGACTTGAAATGTATGATTTTTCATGAAATGCATAACGTGCCTTATGTAGGTAACCGTAGATATCAGAAAATTGTGGCAACAGTCAAGAGCCATTACTTTTGGCCAGGTATGAAGAAAGAGATTGCAGAATACATTGCCAAATGTATGGAATGCCAGAAGGTTAAAGCTGAGCATAGGCACCCAACAAGGTTACTGCAACCTTTACCCATTCCTGAGTGGAAGTGGGAAGTGGTGACAATGGATTTCATCACAGGATTGCCCAGAATAGGCAAACAACATGATTCAATTATGGTGGTGGTGGACAAGCTTACAAAAGATGCCCATTTCATTCCGTTAAGGACTACTCACAAGGAAATGTATGTTTCCGACATATTTATGAAGGAAGTGGCATGATTGCACATAATTCCCAAGACAATTGGGTTTGACAAAGACCTAAAATTTACCTCAAATTTCTAGAAGGGGTTGTTCAAAGGATTCAGAACGAATCTGAACTTTAGCACAACTTATCATCCTGATTTTGATGGACAAATAGAGAGGGTGAATAGAGTAATAGAAGACATACTAAGGATGTATGTGATGGACAAACCATCTAAATGGGAAGACTACCTACATTTGGTAG
The DNA here is from genome assembly GCA_009831015.1 of Picea engelmannii. Lineage (NCBI taxonomy): Eukaryota > Viridiplantae > Streptophyta > Pinopsida > Pinales > Pinaceae > Picea > Picea engelmannii. The sequence continues at coordinate 152,596 of ML802563.1, read as the reverse complement.
AATTCGCCTACAATAATGGGTATCAAGCATCGTTGAAGATGATCCCATTTGAAGCACTTTATGGCATAAAATGAAATACTCCAGTAAGTTGGGATAATCCAGCTGATAGGGCAGTAGTTGGGTCAGATTTGATCAAGGAAATGAAAGAACAAATGCTAAAAATTAAGAAGAATTTGAAAGCTTCCCAAGACAGGAAGAAGAGTTATGTTGATAAGAACAAAATCCACAGGGAATTCAAAGTGGGTGATCATGCTTTTCTGAAAGTAAAATCTAACAAAAGTTCCCTGAAGATGGGAAACTGTGCCAAGTTGGCAGCCAGATTTTGTGGGCCATTTGAAATCCTAGAAAGGTTTGGGCCAGTTTCATATATGCTTGCATTACCTGCATCCATGACTGTACATAATGTGTTTCATGTTTCATTTCTTTAGAAATATATACCTAATGCTAATCATGTAATTGATTGGAATGTGATTCAGGTGGAGAAAGAAGGTGTCCTACAAGTGCATCCTGTGCACATATTGGACCGGAAAAGAAAACAGCTCCATAATCGATCCATAGGGCTTGTAAAGGTCCAGTGGACCTGGTACGGTCCTACGGATGCTACATGGGAGAACGAGGATGCTATGTAGGAAGAATACCCACATCTTTTTTGAATATTTTGGAAATTTTATTGATACTGTGTAAAGTTGCACCGAGGACAGTGAAAAAATAACGGGAGGGGATTGTAATATCTCCCGAAAGTGCCCCAGCTATATTATGAATTATAATCACGTTTATTAACTATAAACATGTTTTGTAGGCTGGTGAGCTGAGTATTGATAAGTTGGTGGGATTATGTGTTTATTAGGTCAGAGAGCCTAAGTGTTAAGGCCATGAGCCTATTTTTGTATATGTAATATGCAGAGCATTAATAAAGATTAAACATCATTACGTCCAAACCGACCATGAATAAAGAGTGATGGGGGACTAAGCTTCCACATAGTGGGTAAGGGAAAGGGGGTTGAATGGTTAGAAAGAGGGGATAACCTTGGCGGCTTAAGTCCTTGGGAATAATAATTTATCATTATTCCAAAAGCTATGTGACAAACATGTTTTTATCCTAAGTCCTGGGAGAGGCAACTTATGCAACTCCAAGTGTGCAAAAGGGAATGCATGCAGCTCCAGGAAGACAAGTGTTTACCTGGGCACATGTGGTTAAAAGATGAAGCATCATCTGAGTTTGGGTTGGTCCTCCATTCTTCTGTGGGCTGTCTGAAACCATGATTTTTGTCTGAGCTCTGTATGCCTCACACATCTCTGAAACCCGAAGCCTATGATGTTCTCTTGAGAAGCCGATACACCCTCTGTCTGAACTGTTGAGTCTGTGTTCAACCTATATGTGAATTTCTTGTCATGCATCCTAAAACTGGTGTTACCTGAACAATGTTGTGTCTTAGTGGCATGTTGTCATTTTCTGAACGTCCACACCCAATTTTTCTTGTTGTTGCTGCCACCCATGAGTTAACCAAAAGTTGTTGTTGTTGCTGTTATCCTGAACTTGTGAGAATTGAGTTGGAAATTGGTTGAAGAATCGGGTTGTCAGGCTCGTGATAGAAGAGGCAGGTTGTCAGGCCTGTGAGAAAATATCTCCAGGTGAGGGAGTCTATTGGGGAGTGGTTTTCTCCCAGAGAGATTCCAACACTAGCTATAGAGCTCTGAGAATTCTTGATTCGGCTTGTTGCCAAGGTCCAGAGGGGAGGTGAAGCACCGATGGACTGTGCTTGTGAAGGTGTATACTCTTGGGAAGAACATGCATGTGGGGAATGAGATTCTGTGAGTAGTGGGTGTAAGAAGGCTCCTGGAGAGAATCCTTCCAATTGTTCTGTGCAACTTTCTTGTAACCTCAACCTAGTCTAGGATTCCCTTGCCCTGGGTGGAGTTTGGTCCCAGCTCCGGGGTGACCCACTTTTGAGCATGATGAACAACGTGGTCTAAGGCTGGGAGGTTCGTGGAAGTTCTGCACATGGTTGGTGGAGTTACTACAGTTTCAAATATAAGTATATGCATGTGTTTTAATTTCAATTAAAATGCATGTCTGTGATGCTTGCAATATTATCATGTATTCCGTTGCAGTTATGAATTACTGTTAATTCCATTACTTTTATATGCTAGCAGTAATCTTGTGATTACTCTGTATTGTTTAGTTAAATCTGTTAATTATATTTAATATGCATTTCATATATATAAGTATGAGAATGTTCCGCATAGTAGCGTTTCTCGACAAGTGGGTTGATGGTTGAGGACGTTACAATGACCAATCTGGGAGAACTTATTCTCGATGCTGAAACATCAATGCTCATCACTAGCCAAATCAACATGGATAATATTGTGTATCATCCTCCTCATCCAAATTAATATGGCCACTATGGGAGGATATCAACAATATTTTCATCTATGGATAAGTATTGGAGCTTCACTGATCCCTTTTGTACCATGTCTCAGATGAATTCCTGCAAGAATTTTATGATGATGCACCACTTCACGACTTGTGAAACTGGTTGTAGCATACTTCTTATCTGTTGTACTGAGTGCTACAAAATCCTACTTCTGGTGTATCCTGAAAATCATAATTGATTCCAAGATGAAGAAACACCCTAATGTGCTCAATCTATCTATTGCACTCCCTACTAAATCATAATTTGTATATCTCTGCAACCTCACTTCATCACCTGAGAAAAACCATATCCAACTGTACCATGCTTTGTTGCCACCCATTGGAACTTCCTTGGCTTCAACCTAATACTATCTCAGGGTGCTCATTGCAAAGAAAATATCTGGTCTGGCATTGACCAGGTACATCAAGGATCTAATCGACTGAATATATCATATGCTCTCTTCGCACCTCTAATCCTAAGAGTACATCTGTCTAGGATCCTCCATCTTGAACTCTGAGGCCAACTCCCTTTGTCACTGGAGTAAGTCTTATTGTCTAGTTTGACTCACTGGCTGCTCCCTCTGTGACTTAGACAAAATCCATAACTGGTCCTCCTAACTGGCCACCTCCTCTGTCACTATAGAAAGATCCCACCTGGATTTTGGGAGGGAAATCCCTCTGAATAATTGACTTTATCTTGATCCAACTGACTCTCTCTAATATCAGTCTCACTCTGTACATTCTTGGTTAAAACCAAGCACATCAAGTATCCATCGATCCTCGAGTACCATTATCCCTCTTAAACATGACTCCCTCTGAGTCTGTACAATACATGAAGCCATCTGCTCCCTTTACATATTTTGAAGTCTGATATCTAATGAATTGTCCTGGGAGGCTACTCCTCTGTATTGGATCCTAAGGGATGACTCTAACTTCCTCTGAAATGGTACTAGGTGGGGTCATCTACCTCACCACTGGTGGAGCCACATGTTCCTCCTCATCAACATCCATGTGGAACACTTTGTATCCCACAAAGGTATCCATATTTTCAGAAGGTTATAACTTTATCTTCTTCGCCTTCGGTATATGGATGTATATTTTCATGTATACAACTTCATGTTTGGATAGCCTGCTCCTTGTCTCAAAATAGATACCATCTAATATGTTGCCTCCTACAACTGTCACTATAGCTCCCTCTCAGAGCTATGACGTATGACCTTCTTGGAACAAGAGAAATAAAAAAAAAATAGTAGACAAGAACAATATTTTTATTATAAGGAAATAGGAACAAGAATAAAAAATGGGAAACATGGACAACACTTTTCCATTGTTGTTACCAATCATTCCTTCGTGGTAATCTGCCCAGAACAAAACAAAAACAAAATACAAGAGAAAAACTTTTCTAGTGTTGTGACCTCTATAATAACATTCCGAGGAAAAAGAAAACATCCAAGAACATCTCCTAGAGGAGATCAATTCTATCATGCAAACCAGTGCATCATTAGTACTAAACAGTGAGCATTTACATAATGATTATTGTGCTAAAAATATTCAAGTGTTACTAAACATTTGATAGAAAAAGGTACTCAACAGTAATATAACTCTAAAGATTGTTGTCCCAGTTACAATATTTCTTTAAGATGCAACAATATATCCTAATTCCTGTCAATGAGCAGATGCGATTGTATCAACCTGAACCTTCTTTCAATAATTGATCTTTATGGTGCTTCCATCATCAAATGATTTTTTTATCCATGGAATGCTTAGGCTCTATCTATTCATATTCGGGCTCCTATGAGAGATGTTTTTTTTTGCTAAAACTGATAAAAACCGTTACTTGGGACAGTGCATATGTGGAAAGCCTTTTCTTTTGTCCTTACCCATAGTAGTTATTAACTAAGTTATTATATGGTACATATATCCGCACGTAATGACAGATCAAGGTCGTATTATTAAGAGCTTGTGGTAGGGATGGGTTCTGTTCTAATGACTGAAAATAATATTCCAAAGCCTTCGTATGTTCCCCATTACTTGTATGCACAAGACCTATATTATATAGTATATAAATTCAATCATAAGGGTCAACTTCCAGTCGCATAGCTTCATAATAATTTTGTAAATCTTCTGCATATTCCCCTTCTGAAACTTGATATGAAAACCTGGAGTCTTAATTGTTAGGGAGGTTGTGTCATTCCTTTGAATGCACTAGATTTAGGATCCCTTTGTCACTGCTTGGACAAATTCCCTTTTTCCAAGTGTACATCTCCTACAAAAACCCTCATGACATAAATTGTATACAAGTGCGTACCTCTGAAATTTGTAGCACCATCAAACTTGTGTTCTAATATCAAGGTTTTTGCAACTGGAAAATGCATCTGGTGACTGGAAACTGCAACTATAACTAGCAACTGCAAATGCAACTGGAAACTACAACTGTAACCGACAACTGCAATTGTAACTGGAAACTGTAACTATGCAGTGGCAATATTTCAACTAGCTCTGAAACCATGTTGGTGTTTTATAATTCTCAACTCTTGATAGTTATTACCTTATGATTAATAAAACGATTCACTTTCATACATCAATTATCATAGAATAACTATACACTGAAAATCTCAACTGTAACAATGCAGCGGAAATAACAAGATCTATAAATATTAACCATGCACAACAGACACAAGAACATAAGAGTTTATCCTGGGAAACCCAAACTTGGGAGAAAACCCAACAACCCTTCTATAGAATAATTCAGTCCAAGATGTTATCAGTACATAACCATAAATAGCCAAAATACCATACAAAGAAAATGTTCCCCAAGGCTAGCATCACCAAGACCTAGTGCCTCAATAAAAATGACCAAGAATGACCAAGAAAGAGCTTCTCCATGTGTGGTGCACTCTCCAAGATAACCGGTAACCCAGAAATAATAAAAATGCCAAAATTGTAGCTGCAACTACCTTATGCACACTGTTGAAGGAGTTGTTTGACTATCAAAATGAAATGAGCTAGTCCTGTATTTATACTGATCCGTGCTCCAGTCTGGGGCCGATTTCTTATTTATGGGTCTTCAAATTTATTATTATTTTTATTGTGGGGTTGAATTCTCTTCCTGGGTATTTAAATTATTTGTGGGGATTATATAATGGTGTAGATGGGTCTTCTTGTACTTTATTGTGGAGAATGACTTCCCAAAGTTGCAAATCTCCAACAAAACTGCCTGTTACTACCCATACAAATTTCCTTTTTTTTCCAAGACAGTTGACTACTCACTCTGCCCAAATTTGATTGTAATTCAACCCCATTCTCTCTAATAAMTATGGGATGTGWCTCTCACACCCACCCTATGACATGTATTCAATTATTGGGCTCTCATACACTCAACCAAAAAATATAAGTTTTTCCCAAATTATAATAAAATTTAGAAAAGTGGGTTTGAATTAATACTCGTAAATAATACACCCCTTGGACCCCTCTTAGACACTCCCTAGACATCCCCCCTTTTATTTTGGATTAATCAAATCCCCTCTATGTCCATATTCCTAGTAGCTGGTATTACATTATATTTATGAAAATTTAGAAAATACATTTCACATATCACATCACTTGGCCATAACCAAATTCATATCTACATTGTGAATTAATTAAAATGGGGATATCACATTCCCCCTCCCCTAAATTTTTTCATCTTCCTCTATCAAAAGTACCATGCCGAAATACATATACAATTTTTACATCACAATATTCAGAAATAAAACAAAATTATGCAATTTTTACCCTCCAACAGTAGTCCCAACCATAATCTCTCGTTCTTCTCAATCCTGCTAACCCAAGGAATGTGACCCTTTCACTTCCTTCAGTACATCAAGATGCACCATACTTTTATCATGTGTATTAGCATAGGATACCAAGAACTCTGAGATGTGGTTCCAGAAACTAGCTGCCGAAAAATTGAGTCTTGCATTTTTAGCTTCTATTTCCCTCAAAATTGACAAAAAATTGTGGGTATTTTTCCTACATAGTTTCTTCATCCTCCCATTTTGCATATTCAGGACCGTAGAAGGTCCATTGAAAATTTACCATCCCTAAGGATTTTTTCCAGAGAACTTTGACTTTCCAGTCCAGGATGCGTATTGGTTCCACCCAGAAATCCCCTTTGTTTTCCACCTGGATCACAGTCCAATCAATTATATGGTTAGGGTCAGACATATATTTATTTAATAATGACACATGAAATACATTATGCATTCTCGTGGATGAATGTTATTCTATCATGTATGAAATTGCCCTATCATCTCTATTATTTCAAAAGCACCACAATATCTTGTTGCCAACTTTGGGAAGCAACCCACTCTTATCGAACTCCTTTTTTCTTTCACATTTAGGAAAACATGTTCTACCACTTTAAAATATCTAAAAACTCTTTTCTTTTCTGCCTATCTTGGGAATCCTTTAAATTATGCCTGATCTTTTCCATCTAATCTTCCATTTCATTTAAAACATATGGTCTCATGATGGCTCTGTCTGTTGGGCTATCCCAACTCACTGGTGTGTTACATTTCCTACCATACAAAGCTTCAAATGGAATCATTTGTAATGATGTTTGATACCCATTATTATAATCAAAGTCCACTAAGTGGATATAGTCTTCCCACTTTGATGGTTGGTACATCACATACATCCTGAGCATATCTTCAATTATCCTATTGGTCCTCTTTGTTTTCCAATCTGACTCTCGATGATATGTTGTACTAAGATTAATATTTTTCCCAAAGCCTTTGAGAAAACTTTGTCAAAATTTGGATGTGAACTTGGAATATTTGTTTGAAATTATTGCCTTAGGAACTCCATGTAGCTTGATGACTTCCTTCATGTAAATCTCTACAATGTTTTTTCCCTTGTGTGTTGTCTTCACATGAATAAAATGTGCTACCTTAGTCAATTTTTCCACCACCACCATGATGGAATCATGTTGCTTCACTGTTTTGGGCAACTTTTCAATAAAATATGTTGTGACCACTTCCCACTTCCATTCTAAAATGGGAGATGGATATATCAACTCTGTTGGATGTTTTTGCTATGTTTTGACCTTCTGACACTCTAGATACTAGGCTATGTAGTTAGCCACTTCTTTCTTCATTCCCTGCCAAAAGTATTGGCTCCTTACAATTGTATTGGATTTATGATATCCTGGGTGCCCAACATATGGAACATAGTGCATTTCTCTCAACACACACATACACCTTGCCTCTATACAAGAGGATTACATCCTCTTTTATTTAATAATTTTTAAATTTCTGATGTAAATTACCTTGTTGTAAGTTTTCTTTTATTCGTAAATAATGTTGATTTGAATTTATTGCTTCAAGAATATTATCTTTTAAATACATAATGTACACGTTGATGGTTGAAACATGCACTTCATGATCTCTTATACTTAGTGCATCAAGCACTTGATTTTCTTTGCCTTTGATATGTTTAATTTCAAAGTCATACTCACTAAGAAATTCTAGCCATCTAATTTTCCTGGTATTTAATGTTTCATGTCCAAATAAATGATTCAGACAATAGTGGTATGTTCTTAGCTCAAATATCCTCCCCATGAGGTAATGTATACAAAATTTTAATGCATGTACAATGGATTCTAACTCTAGAACATGGGTATCATAATTTATCTCATGCTCCTTTAAGTTACAGGACTCATAACATACCACATGATCCTTTTGAATGAGGATTCCACCGAGCCATTCCTTGCATGTATCCATGCAGACTTCAAACCCCTCATCTAGATATGCAATATTTAAGAATGATGCACTTGTTAAAAAAAATTTCAACTGCTGGAAACTCTCTTCACACTTGGAAGTCCATTCAAACTCCACTCCCTAAAGAAGTGATTGGGATTGCAATATTTGAAAATCCTTTTAAGAATCTTCGACAATAACCTGGAAGACTCATAACTGACCTGAAATATGTCACATTTATTGGTGTTTTCCATCCTCTAATGGCCTCTATATTCTTGAGATCAATTGCTATCCCATCTATTGAAATGATATGCCCCAAGTAGTGAATATTCTTTTGATAAAAGATGCACTTACTTAATGTAATACCCCTAGGCCGAACCCTAATTGTAATGTACATATAGGCTAGTGAGCCAAGATATTTTGGGCTAGAGCCCATTTGTATATGTATTTTGAGGCCAGAGTGCCTATGTGATTCTTAGGCTAGAGAGCCTATATGCTAAAAGGCCAGTGAGCCTAACATTATGCAATCACACTTGGATTATTAATAAAAACACATCACTGATGTAGACCAAACAGACAAAATTGTATGGAGGGATAGAACTCCACACAAGTGGGAAAGGGGGGCTAAAGGTCTAGGAAGAGGGGCTAAGTTAAGGGGGATTAAGCCAACGAAATAAAATAATATTATTCCCAAAGTCAAAAGTCATGGAATATGATTTTATCTTAAGTTCCCAAAGGTTGCGAATGAGTCACCAAGTGGAGTAAAAGCTAGTTCATAAGGTGACAAGTGTCATGTTAAGAGCACACAAATATAAAGTGGGAGCTTAGTGTATTTTCTCGAGGGATTCTAATCATTCACTCATCACTCTCAACCCTTTCAAGTTCACTCTTTCCATCCATAGCCATACCTGTACTTGGGGAGTTTTTGGAAATGATTATAACCAGTAATTCCTTGGGGGTTTGGGTCAAAGTAGCAAGTTGTAAGGCCTATGGGTGTTGGATTGAAGAAGTAGGTTGTCAGACCTGTGAGATTTCTCTCCAGGTTAGATAACTGCTAGAAATTTCTTTCTCTATGTAGTGGGAAATAGATACAAAGATCTAAGACTTTCTATCTGACTTGATTCTAAAGCCCTAGAAGGGAAGTGGGAAACCGAAGGACTATTGAGTAGAGAAGGGGAAAACTTCCCTGGGTGGCACAAGCTATGGGAAATGAGAGGTTGTATGATATGAGACCGGGGAGTGACCCTATTACCAATGCTTACTCAGTTCTATTCCACTCCATTAAAGGTCATATTTAAGATCTCTTTTATTAAACTTGAATGCATTAAAAGGTGAAATTGAAGTGATTAAGAGGCTTGAATCCAAATTGAAGTTAACTTGGTAAATAAGCTTATTAAATCTCATATACCATTCCTTAATGCATACAACAACTTAAATGTGGAAATAAGGAAGCATAGTAAACATGAGATAAGAAATCAAACATAAGGACAAGGAAATCACCAATTGTTAATGGAGTTCACCCAGGGTGGGCTATGTCTCTAGACTCCGCTTAACTACATAATCGCTTAATTATCTTCTTCAAAAATTCTCCTTTACAATGAAAAGGGCTTGATACTCACATCAACATGTGGCAATATCTCTCCTTGAAAAGGGTTTCTCATAATCAATGTCAAGAGTTCATTTCTCACAAGTATGTGGCCATGTCCCTCTAATCAAGATACGATCTCCTCAAACAAATACAAGGGCCAAGTTCTCACATTAGTGGCAATGATATGTTCTACTATGAAAATACAAAGGGTCTCAATTGTCACAACAAGTGGAAATGTCTCTTCCATAAAGAGATGATCTCTTCTGAAGAAGGTTGATCTCTCACAAGCAATGGCATAGCATGGACTCTCTCACAATGGTTGGAAAAGGTCCTCTCGTTGATTAGATTCAAGCATAATCCACACGAACTTGTTTTACTTGTAAAGGCCAATATGATAAGTTTTCCTCCAATAGATTAGGTCTTTCTTCCTTGCTGCAACACTCAATGCTCATCAGAATCTGCAACATGCATGCATCTTTTGCAAAATTTCATTAAGAAACCAAAACTACAAAGCATCATGTTTACATTGGGTTTTCTACCATAATCCTTATGATTCACAACTATGATGTAGAAACGGATGCCACCATTGATATCGCAGTGCAAAATCATGTCAGAACGACTATCAAATCATCTAAATTGGACAAAGTCACCTCCAGGCCCCTGCAGGGCTCTTTTCCTCGTAAAGCATGCCAATCCCTGCAATAAATGCCATTATTTGCATAAAAATATGTGTATGTACGACCTTTGGTTGGGCATGGACCTATCTCCCCTGAGCACTGGAATAATTAGCATTTAACCAATAGTTTGGGGGTGGACTTACCAAGTCTGACCCCCGTGGCTTGTTGGAAACATGTCTAAGTTAAGGATTTGGTTAGGGGAGGTCCAGGGTCAAACCCCGTGGACCCCCCTTTTGGAGCATGATTACAATGATATACAAAATATTTTATTTTTTTAAATTTGTCGTTGATTCTAAAACCTCCAATTTTGGCGCCCAATCTAACCGAACTGCCAATCGACGATGTGATGGGCGCTTAGACTATCCTTGACATGACCACCACTAGATTTTTGGGGATTCGTTGGGATTTATGGGCTGTTGGCCCATAGCCCAGAATTCGTGGACCATTGGTCGACCCATTTTTTATTTTTATTTTTGGCTCGTAGCCCACATTGGGAATTTCGGGGCTGCCATGTGGCACCCCTTGATTAGGGCACATGGTGACATGTGATAGGTTTCGCTCTATCCAGTCATGTGCTAAATCACCTGCCACGTGTCGCCCTATCATACTTCCATGTAGATGCCACTTGTCGCTCTGTGTGTTGGCCACGTGGCTGCCTCTCAAGATGCCACTTGTCACTACATGTGATTACCAGTTGTCACTATGTACGATTGCCATGTGGCAGCTCCTGGGTGGTGCCACGTTGCATCACCTAGGGGTGCCATGTGGCACTTCCCAATTGGCCCATGTAGCCCCCAAAAATGCCAAAAATACCCTCCACGTGTCAACTCCTCAGGGTGCGATGTCAACATCATGGCGTCACCCTGCACGGTTAGTTGTATGGACATTGATGTCACCCTTTGACTTTGACTAGGTTGACCACATCTTTGACCAGACATAACTTCTTTGTTCTAGCTCCATTTGACGATTTGTTTGTGCTGTTGGAAATCTTGTGACAAGCTCTTCGAATTGGTGTAGTTTTCACTATATTTCAAACACTTTGATTTTTGGGCCTTCTAGATCCTCCTAGATCATTCCTCCCCACTAAAGAACTTTTGGACCCCAAAAGTGTACATCATGAGATCATACATGTCTCTTTTATTTACAACCGAACCCATACCCTCTACTATCTCAACAAAAGGCCTAAAATATTATTATGTTGCATAATAAGTGATGTTATACATCTCATCACTTTTACAAATGTTCCTTGCTATGGGGTCTTAGAAGAAACAAGTGATTGAAAATAATGGCTACTATAAACTAACTCAAAAAAAAAAATCATCCTTTCAGTCATCAAGATGAATGGGTCCTTCTTCTCAAGTTGTATATTTTCTGGTAGTTGGCCTTCTTCTGGTAGTTGGCTTCCTTTCTAAGTTGCTTTGTCGGCTGACCCCTTTATAGGTGTTGGTCCAACCTTCTTGTTCTTCTTGGAACATAGCTCTGGATGAAGGGTCCAACAGGTGGCCTCATGATGTCCACCCTTGTGGCAATGGTTGCAATGGTTTTTTCTCATCAAGTCTTTCTTTCCACTCTCTTTCTCCTAATGTGGATAAGGATCTTCAAGTCTTGGATTCTTCCTGGTTTCCATAAAATTCCTATATGAAGGCATTATTTTCCAACACTTAGCTTCTATTCCATAAAATTTACTGATAATTTCCAATTTTCTTATAATCAAAAGGAACGTTTGAATAGTGAGACTTCTTATACCTTGCTTGGTTATCTCTGGTGTTGGTCTAGTGAGGATAACTTGCCTCGGGTCCTCATTTGTGATGCTCATCTCCCCTTAAATATGACTCGTAATAATGATCATCAAAATGATATGATGTGCTCTCAATCTGCACTGATTCGGTCTCGTCACTTGAAGACTCACTTGCTTATGTGATTTTAGAGTTTCTTTCATCGACAGTTTTGGAGCATTCTCCAATCTCTTCTTTGACATATCCTAGTATTTCATGTTGAGGTAATTCCACCACTTTGATGGGATTCACAATGCCTTGGTCGTTGGCTCCAAGGCCTCCTCCATCATATCCCATTTTCTTCATTAGCTTCAAGCCAATGCCCTTGGTGTTTTGTTCAAATATTCCAAAAGTATCATCAACATTAATGAAGGAAGGAACTAAACATGGAGAATCATTTACCTCCATTCTAGTCTTTGACACTCAGTCATCTTTCTGAAGTGTGACCAACTGCTCCTTCTGGTTGGATGAAGTTGTAGACAAGGATTCTAGGAAACCTCCTTGGTTCCATGGTTCCTGGAGATCATCCTCTATCAACTGACAAAATTTGCAATTATCAACATCATCATGACAAAAACCATAACTAGTATACTTGCCATGGCCACAAGACAGACTCTTTGTTACTTCTGTCATGGAGAATTCTCCAACTTTCTCCTTCACAGCTTGTACCTATAGTTGTAGTTTTCTCTTTTCCTCTTCATACTCTTGAAGCAACCTGCTCAAATCATCATTCCCTACTTGGATGGTCTGTTTGATTTCTTCAACCTCGCAAAGCCATGCACTCTTCGATGTTTTTCCCATCGTGTCTTCAACACTTGCAATCTTCATCAATCCTGCTCTGTTACCACTGGATATGAGACTAGGGAGTGACCCTGTTACCAATCTTTACTTAGTTCTATGCCACTCTATTAAAGGTCATATTTAATATCATTTTTATTGAAATTGTTTCCGTTAAAAGGTGAAATTGAAGTGATTAAGAGGCTTAAATCCAAATTGAAGTTAACTTGGTAAAGAAGCTTATTAAATCTCATATACCATTACTTAATGCATCCAACAAGTTAATTGCAGAAATAAGGAAGCATAGGAAACATGAGATAAGCAGTCAACCATAAGGACAAGTAAATCACCAATTGTTAACAAATTTCACCCAGGGTGGGCTACATCTCCAGGATCCACTCAATTGCGTAGCTGCTTCATTCTCTTCTTCAAAAAATCTCCTTTACAATGCAAAGGGATTGATACTCACATCAACATGTGGAAATAACTCTCCTTGAATAGGGTTTCTGTTAATCAATGCCAATATTTCAATTCTCACAAGTATGTGGCCATGTACCTCTTATCAAGAGATGATCTCCTCGAACAAATGAAAGGGCTAAGTTCTCACATTAGTGGCAATGATATGTTCTCCTCTGACAATACAAAGGGTCTCGATTCTCACAAAAAGTGGCAATGTCTCTTCCATAAAGAGACAATATCTTCTGAAGAAGATTGATCTCTCACAAGCAATGGCATAGCATGGACTCTCTCACAATGGTTGGAAAAGGTCCTCTTTGAATCCTTTGATTAGATTCAAGCATAATCAACACCTCCTTGCTTTATGTGCAAAGGAAAATATGATGAGTTTTCCTGCAATAGATCAGGTCTTTCTTCCTTGTTGCAACACTCAATGCTCATCGAAATTTGCAACATGCATACACATTTTGAAAAATTTCATAAAGAAACCAAAACTATAAAAAGCATCATTGCGTACATTGGGTTTTCTACCATAATATTTCTGATCTGTAGCTACGATGCATAAACAAACATCGTTGTTGCGATAATGGCACGAAATCATGAAAGAATGACTATAAAATTATCTCAATTTGACAAAGTCACCTCTAGGCCCCTACTAGGCTCTCTACCTCATAAAGCATGTCAATCCCTACGATAAATGTCATTCTCTGCATAAAAATATGTACATGTATGACTTCTGGCTGGGCCTGGATCTCTCTCCCCCGAGCGCTAGAATAATTGGAATTTAACTAATCATTTGGGGGTGGAATTACCAAGTCCGACACACATGGCTTGTTGGTAATCGTGGCTAAGTTAAGGATTTGGTTAGGGGAGGTCCAGGGGTCAAACCCCATGGACCCCCATTTTGAAGCATGGTTACAACAATATACCAAATATTTTATTTGTTTAATCCCACCACTAATTCTAGAACCAACAAGTTTGGCACCCAATATAACTGAACCACCAACCGACGATGTGATGGGCACACAGACTATCCTTGATGTGATCGTCCTCAGATTTTTTGGGATTCATTAGAATTCATGGACCATTGGCCAAGCCAGACGTCGTCCGGTAAGGGGCCAACTCATTTTTAATTCTTATTTTGTGCCTGTAGCCCACATTGGGAATTTCAAGGCTTCCACATGGCACCCCGTGATTGGGCCACATGATGCCATGTGATAGGTTTCCCTTTGTCGAGTCATGTGTTGACTCACCTACCACACGTTTCCCTATCATACTTCCATGTAGATGCCACTTGTCGCTATGTGTGTGGGCCATGTGGCAGCCTCTCAAGATGCCACTTTTCACTACATGTGACTACCAACTTTCACTGTGTATGACTACCACATGGCGGCTCCTCGGTGGTGCCACCTAGCATCACCTGAGGGTGCCACATGGCACTTTCCAATTGGCCCATGTGGCCTCTAAAAATTCAAAAACTGTCTGCTATGTGTTAGCTCGTCAAGGTGCCACGTCATCATGCTAACCTCATGTTGTCGTGACCATGTACAGACATTGATGTCACCCTTTGAATTTGACTAAGTTGACTGCATCTTTGACCATACATTACTTCTTCATTCTAGCTCTGCTAGATGAGTCGTTTGCGTCATTGGAAAGCTTTCAACTAGCTCTTCGACTTGGTGTAGTTTTCACTGGATTTCAAACACTTTGATTTTTGGGCCTTTTGGATCCTCCTAGATCATTGTAGGCTAGTTGCAATAGTTGGAACCTTAAAATGAGTTTTATCGTGTTGGTTAGACCTTAGTATAGCTTAGGACACCTTCCCTTTTGGAATTTCTAGCCCCAACTCAGGGGTGACCTACTACTAAGAGTTTATGAGAAGGAAAGTATATGGCTGAGAGGAACGCCTGAGGTCTGCACATAGTTGGTGATTTACCATTAAAATATAAGTGTATTTTTATGTGTTTACATGATATTCACTCTGTGTATTATTCCATTGAGCAATATATATACACACACACACACACATTTATGTTAATTCTGTATGCTTTAAATGTATAAGTTTATGCATGTATTGCATATTTTCATTCATATGCAGGGCATATTATTAATTACAAATGGAATCAGAGAAGATAATTTTAGCGTGGCGTGTCCCAAATTGGGGCTAGGGATGCTACAATGTGGTATCATAGCCACAGGTTCAACACTGAGCCTATATGGGCCAGAGACAGAGTGTTGAAGCTAAGTTTGCAGAAATTAAATCTATGAGGATGTCTACAACATGTTTATGAAATTTATTTCCATGAAATTAGATTCATGAGGAATCTGAAGGAACTGAACCTGAGGATTAAAATTCCCCAACTTTAATCTCAATTTGGGTATTGATCGGCCTAGAATTGGTTGAATTATGAATTTTGGAGTTATAGTGACGCCATGGAGAAATTGGGCAAAAAGCCCAAATTTCTGAGCGAATTCGAGTGAAATTTGTGCCCAGAAATATCCATCAGTAATGCAAAGATGTAATTGGTGGTGTGCAGGGATAAAATTGGCTACAATAAGATTAATTTCAGATTTCCATTGTGACTAGGGTAGAAAATTGAAATCTATGTATTTTCTGGAAAATTTTGAAAATTGGGAAAAATTGGAAAATTTTGGGTATTTTTCCATATATGATGTTAGTATGATGTGGTGGTGACATGAATTTCCATGGTGAAAGGTCCACAATGGTAGTGGGTGGCACGATGACAAGTGATGTGGGAGTTATGTTCGTAGGGTGGTTTAGTCGATACCATAAACCACTGACGCATGGGGGCAAAGTTGTTTTGGATTTCGACCCTTGTACCATGCGACACCAACTAGATTGTTCCATGTAGCATAGAGAAACCACTATTGCAACCCAAATTTATGTTAAAATTAATGCACTTTTGGGATGTGACATGGCCTCTCCACTGTCGATCTTTCTCTATATCGACTGTCAGATTAGGGAGATGTGCAAATTCACGTGCATGAGGGAAAAAGGTGAGAAATGGGACTCACCCATATTTGCGACTAATGAAGGGGCGTCGCATGGGAATTAAAAAGTTAATATGGGACCTTTGTCCCATGTGGGTCTGAAATGTTCTATCTAAGAAGGTGGGTCCATAAAATATCAATATTTTAATGAATTTTAAGGCCCATGTAAAGGGAGAAAGAGATAAGGAAGAGGGAGAAGGCCAACAAGGTAATGAAAAGAAGTTCAAGAGGATGAAATGGAATCATATCGAGGTGCCAAGTGGACCCATGATGCCATATCAACATCCATCTCAGTATAAATCAATTAATTTTTCAAAAAATTACAACGCTTTTTAGGTCATGTTCTTATAGGTCATTTTTGAAGGTCTAAACAATGTTTTTAGAGCTTCTAATTTGCAAAATTGTAAGTGTCATAGGCACCACATACAATCTCTACAATTTCAAGTAAAAATATTGAGGAAATCTTTCCAATGAGATAATTTTTTCGTAAATAAGAGCTTATATGTGGAAGTCATGGGAAAAATAGTGCAAGGTAATTTTTATGTACCAATTTATTCTAGGGGCCATAACTTCCAGAAGTCAGTTTTGGGAACATGAGTAGTCAATAGAAATATATTGAACCATATAAGACATGTATGGATTTATATTGGGAATTTGAGTACCCAAAATTGTACAGGAGGAGGTAGACGATCCATGTAGTATTCAATGCTAAAAGGTAAAACAATAAAAACTTCAACAAGCTATAACTAGCATCCTGATTGTTGGATGAAGGTGAAACTTGGCCAGATTGTTCAACATGGGGTCATGAATAAATATAATGGAGCTCCTGTCAAAATACCAAAGGAGGTAGTGTAGGTATGCAATAATAGGGATGAAATTACACTTGGTTAAGAAGTGTATAAAAGAGAAAATGGGTAATTTTTCAAATGACTATAACTTGCTGCTTAGAATTTAGAATTGAGCAAGGAGATAGTCATTGGAAATTTTTTGAATATAGGAATACAAATATGCACCCAAAAATTTGAATCGAGCAATATAATTCACAATAAATCAGAAAGAATAATTTTGGTCTACTTAAAGGGGCAGAATAGTGCACATTTTTATAGATTTGTTGAATTATTGGTCTAACAAATCTTATTGCATGCACATTTTGCAGAGTTAAAGGAAAATAGAATAGAGAAAAAATGATCAAAGAGACCATATTCATGGAAAATGCACAGAGGACTTACAACCATGAAGATGAAGTAAGAGAGTTTTATGTGAGCATGGGTAATGCAGGGACATAATCAAATGGGCATGGAGAAGGAAAAGAAAAAATCATGAATTTGGTAGAGACAATAAAGATTATGCAAAGAGATGTCCAAAGTTATAAAGCTGATAATGAGAGTCTTATGAAATCCAAGGAGAAACAAGATGAGTTCAACATCAAGTTGCTACAGAGCTTGGATAGAATAGAGAATAAAATGGATAAGGAGATTGAATCAAGCAATTCAAAGAGCCACAAGTCTCATTATAAAAGAAGAGTGTCTAGAAGTGTTGATAGGCATCGCCATCATTCACCAAGGAATTTAGTTAGGAGAGCACACAATAGTTTAAGTCCATCTCCCATCATAAAGCATTAGAGGAGGTATAGGGTAGATGAACTACAAGGAGAAATGAATAAGATCAAGCCTCCTACCTTTCATGGTGAGAACAAAAAAAGATGAGGATGTAGACACTTTATTGTTGGGTATGGGGAAGTATTTTCAATTGCACAATTATTCCTCACAAGTAGAAGGAAGAATTTCCATCTACCAGCTCAAAGGAAAAACTTCATTGTGGTGGACCCAATTTGTGCAAATGCAGCACATTGATGAGAAGAAGATTACTTGGAGGGGGTTCAAAAGGTATTTTCAAAAGAAGTACTTAACCAAGCATTATTATGATAGGAAGATGAAGGAGTTATTCGAACTCAATCTTGGGAGTATTACTATGGATGGGTATGAAAATATATTCTTGGAGCTACTGAAACATGTTGACTTCATCAAGGATGAACATGCCAAAATTCAAAGGTACCTGAGTGGGATGCCATCAATTTTCAGTGACAAGATAAAATATGATGATCCCAAGAAATTGGATGAAACAATAAGGATATCCAATTGTCTCTATGATCAACATAGAGGAAGATTGACTTTCCAAAAGGATTGGGAAGACAAGAAGAAAATTAGGATCTAGCAGAGCAAGAAGGGGACCAAACCACCATTCTTCATAAATAATTCTCAGGGAAAACCGACTTCTAAGGAGACCAAAATGACATAATAAATGGGGAAAATACCAAGGAAACAACCTATGAAATGTTGGGGTTGTAAGAGAGATCACATGTACATAGATTTCCCTCATAGAGATGAAAATGCGAGGATTGTTCGCAATGTACAATAGGTTGATATAGTTGAGGACACGGGTAAAACATTAACAAGGATATATGCATCTTTGGATAACAAGAAAGCTAATTTTAAATCTCATATGATTGAAGTGGAAGGTAAGATCAATAACCAACCCATTGTTAATTTAATTGATTCAAGAGCTAGTCATAGTTATGTAGATCCTAAGGTGGTGGAAATATTTCATTTTCCAAGAAGAAATCTTGGGAAATATTGGTTGGTGCAGCTATATACAAGAGCTAAAGGAAGAATGAATGAGATGGTTAAATAATGTCCAATGGACATGAATGGACTGAGCACAAAGGAAGATTTGAATATCATACCATTAGGTTCATATGATTTCCTAATTGGTATGGATTGGTTGGACAAGCATCATGCTATCCTAAACTATTATAATAAGGAATTTACTTGCTTGGATGAGGAAGGGAACTTGAGGAAAATTCAGGGTATTCCTAGGGAAGTAACCATCAAATAAGTTTCAGTCTTGTAGTTGAAGAAAATATTCAGGGAAGGATGGGAAATATTTTCAGCTCATATGGAAGATACACCTAAGCATAAAGTGCCAAATATTGAAGACTATGTATTCATAAAAGAGTTTGAAGATGTATTTAAAGAGATACCAGGGTTTCCACCCAAGAGAGATATTGTTTTACCTATCAATTTGATGCCTAGAGCAACCTCAGTGTCCAATACTCCTTATAGGATGAGTACTCCAGAATTGAAGGAATTGCAAATGCAACTTGAAGAGATTTTGAATAAGGGGTATATACGCCCAAATGTGTCACCTTGGGCTGCCCCGATGTTATTTGTAAAAAATAAGGATGGGACATTGAGGATTTGCATTGACTTCAGGCAACTAAACAAGGTAATTGTGAAGAACAAGTATCCTTTGCTAAGGATAGATGATATTTTTTTATCAACTGAAAGATTCTAAGATATTATCCAATATTGACCTTAGATATGGCTATCATCAAGTGATAATTAAATAAGAAGACATCAACAACACAACATTCAAAACAAGGTATGGTCATTATGAGTTTACAGATGTGCCATTTGGGTTGTCAAATGCACCATCTATCTCCATGTGTTTAATGAATGGGTTTTTTAGAGATTACTTAGATAATTGTTTCAGTGTATTTTTGGATGACATACTTATTTACTCTAAATCTGAAGAAGATCATGAACAACACTTGAGTATGGTGCTACAATTATTGAGGGAGCATCAACTATATGCAAAATTGAGCAAGGGCTCATTCTACTAGAGGAAAATACATTATTTGGGATATATCATTACAAAGGAAGGGATATCAGTGGATCTGGAAAAGACAAGAACCATTTAGGGATGGACAGTACTAAAGAATGTCTCAAATCTGAGATCTTTCATGGGACTCGCAGGTTATTATGGAATATTTATTGAGGGATTTTCAAATATTGCACACCCAATCACATATTTGCAAAATAAGGGTGTGAGATTTGAGTGAGCTTCTAATTGTGAAAGAAGCTTTCAACATTTGAAGAGCTTGTTGAAAAGTGCACCAATATTGAAAATTGATGATCCCAATGAAGATTTCATTGTGTGCACTGATGCATGCAAAGAAGGGATTGAAGGAGTTCTTAGTCAAAATGGGCATGTGATATGTTATGAGTCAAGAAAATTCAAAGAGCATAAGAGACACTAAGATGATCATGATTTGGAATTGGAAGCTATAGCACATGCCTTATATATGTGGAGGCATTATCTCATGGGAAAAATATTTGAGTTGAGAACAAAACATAGTGGTTTGAAATATTTGTTTGGACAACCAACGTTGAATGCTAGGAAAATTAGATGGCTGGAATTTATCAGTGAATACAACTTTGATATAAAATATATCAAAGGAAAAGAGAACAAGGTAACTGGTGCACTCAATAAGAGAGTGCATAAACTGCATGCTACAACCATTAGCATGTATAAGTATGATTTGAAGGACAAAATTTTAGAGGCTGCAAAATCATATCAACTTTATATGGAGACAAAAAAAAAATTACAGCAAGGTAATTTGCAACAAAAAAATGGAAATTATGAACTAAGGGAGGATGGAATTATCTTGTACAAAGGAAGAGTTTGTGTGCCTAATTTCCAAGAGATGGAAATTTTGGTACTAAAAGAGATGTATAATGTGCCTTATGCTGAGCACCCAGGTTACCATAAAACAATTATAGCTGTCAAGAGTCAATATTATTGAACATGTATGAAGAAGAAAGTGGAAGATTATATATCCATATGTCTGGAATGTCATAAATTCAAGGCTGAGCACAAACATCCAGTTAGGTTTCTACAACCATTGCAAATTTCTAAGTGTAAATGGGAAGTTGTAACAATTGATTTCATTACTAAGTTGCCAAGGAAAACAAAGTTGCATGATTCCATCATGGTGGTGGTGGATAGGCTAACTAAATTTTCTCATTTTATTCTAGTGAATCTCACTCACAAGGCAAATAACATTGCAGATATCTGCATGAGAGAAATTTCCAGGCTACATGGTGTTCCTAAGGTAATTTTTTTTTACAAAGATCCCAAGTTTAGATCAAAGTTTTGGAATGGATTATTCAAAGTATTTAGAACAAATTTGAACTTTAGCACAACCTATCATCTAGAGTCTAATGGGAAAACAGAGAGGGTCAATCAAGTGATTGAGGATATGTTGAGGATGTATGTGATGGATAAACCATCAAAATGGGAAGATTATTTGCATTTAGTGGATTTTTCTTATAATAATGGATATCAAACATTTTTAAATATGAGACCATTTGAAGCATTATATGGCTGAAAGTGCCACACATCAGTGAGCTGAGATAACCCAACAAATAGAGCAGTGGTTGGGCTAGAGTTACTCAGGGAAATAGAAGAAAAAATGGTGAACATTAAGTAGAATTTAAAGGCTTCCCAAGATAAGAAGAAAATATATGTAGATAAGGGCATGACTCACAAAGAGTTTAAAGTGAGTTACCATGTGTTCTTAAAAGTGAAGGCCAAGAGAAGTTCCTTGAAGTTGAGATACTGCTCAAAGCTTGCAACCAGATATTTTGGACCATTTGAGATTATAGAAAACATTGGTCATGTTACATACATGCTTTCACTACCTACATCCATGTGCATTCATAATGTATTCCATGTTTCTTTTCTTAAAAAATATGTACTTGATGTTAATCATGTAATTGATTGGAATGTGGTTCAGGTGGAGAAAAACAAAGACTTCTTAGTACAACTGATGTGCATATTGGATCAGAAGGTCAAGTTGCTCTCGAATTGAGAAATCAAGCTTGTAAAGTTCTAGTGGACCTATTATGGTTCTTAAGATGCAACCTAGGAGCATGAGGATGCCATACAGGAAGAGTACTCACATATTTTTGAATATTTTTGAAGCATTTTTCTTGTACATGTGTTTACAATGCACCGGGTATAGTGCATAAATAAGGGAGAGGGGAATGTAATATCCTAGGTCGAACCCCAATTGTATTTTACATATAGGTCGGTGAGATAGGATATTTTGGGCCAAAGCGCCTTTGTATATGTATTTTAAGGCCAGAGTGCCTATGTGATTCTTAGGGTGGAGAGCCTAGATGCTAAAAGGCCAGTGAGCCTAACAATGTAACATGTAATTGTTGAATTATTGTAACTTCGAAGAACATTCTAATTATATTTGAGTTATTATCTTATATATCAAATCCCCTTTTTTAGATTGATCATGTTGGGTCTTGTATAAGATCAAATACCCTTTTGTGGATTGGTCAAGCCATATTTGTATGGTGGTATTTGTAAAGTCTTCCCCTAGTGTTTCTAAAGTGGTTTTAACCACTTCTAGAAGAAGTCGTCCCTACTAAGTGAAGAGACATAACCCTAGAACCTCCTCAACTAGTATTTATATGTGAGAATGGTGTCTCACTTGAACACACTCACACACTTGTTGAGGAAAAAATATGAATTATCTTACTCAAGCATTTTCGAATCTCCCTTGGATAAGGAAAGATAGTCGGGAATATTACCCTATGTTTTATAGCCTCAAAATGTATTTCTCGATCCACAAGTATTAATTACAAGGGCTTAGGCTTATTTTTTAAATGAAAAGATTGTTTCAAAATATAAATTATTATATAATTTTTTGAACATATACAGATTGCAGAAAGTAGATGTGGAGATCAAAAGAAAAAATAATCAAGTCATAGATTAACACAAATGAGACAGAATAGAAATCGATTTATTTCATTCCAAGAAATCAAAAGTATCTTTCTCTTTACAAAAATCCCTATGATGGCATGGACCAAGGTCAAACTTAGATATCCCCGATGAAAACCATACAAAAGGACTTTGACAAGAAGTAAAATCTAAACTTTAAAATGTGGATCAACTTGCCACATATTGTTTCCCACTTGACTCTGCACAATATCCTTTATCAGTCATGAAACTCAATCCATAAACATACAAGTATACATAGACTATCAATGATATATCAACACCTCTGAAACACACATCTGAATGATATGGTTCAACTTTGAACCTTTTTGTCTACAATAGGACCCTGCTGTCAAAAAGAGAATTAGGCCTTTAATGAACTGAAGAATGACTAAAAAATGAACTATCTAAATAAAACTCAAGAGTAAACCTTAGTATTGATTTCTTCTTCTATTCTCCACTTGTTCTTCCTTCTCATTTGGCTTTTATGCATTCCAAATTAGTTGAATTAGTTCAACTACCTCATTTAGTTAAGTTATTTAAACTTAACTAATTTTAGTTTAGAGGAAGTAATAATAATAATAATAATTAAGGGTATTTATCAGATAATAAACAAGTAAGTGGGACCCCTTGTGAGTCCCTTTTATTTCTTAACAAAAATAAATAGAATTAGACAACCAATTAAACACATGCCTCCTTGTGGCTCCCATAAATATTTCCAAAATTTGAATATTAAATATCAAAAAATTCAAATTATATCCAAAACATGTAAATATCCACGATATCCCAAAAATACTTTGATGTCCAAAACTTTATACAATCCGTTGTCCTCAACAAATCAACCACAAACACATAAATCAAAATCCGTATTTTCCACTTTGAGAGGCAATTCTTCTTCTACCACTGTTGTCCCCTTTGGACTTCCCTAAATTAGCCTTAGGTTGGGTGGAACCTTGAGGCTTGATCTCACTAATAACATGGGATCAATCATCCCTCAAGTGAATACAGGAGGACACTGACATTGCTTATTCACTTGAAGGAGATGAGGGGGAAGAAACATCTTTACATTTGTCTTGTGCATGGGAAGCCTCAATTTTGAGTCATTTTCTCGCATGGGAGGACTGAACAAGTGAGTGTGCAAGAAAAAATTGAACATTTGGGTTTAAAGGTGGAGGAGGAGGAGGCAATGACAAGTTGGTCCAACCACGATGATGGGAGACTGTTGGATGAACAATCTCTTACCATCCATCATTCTTAGGAAATTCTAGTTGCATATATACATGGGGAGGCACAGGGATACCGAGAACATTTTGGGGTTGGAAGCGAGGCCTCTCTGGACTAGGATGAATTATCCCTTGCCCAATCGAATTGAAAAACCCAGCTTGAAAAACATGGTTCAACTCCTGAGGATCATCATCAAAATGAATTAAGAATTTGGGCCTTCTAGGCCCTCTGTTCTAGTTACCTCTTCCTCTATTGTTTCTGCCATGACTTCCTCTTCTAAAGAAACTCATCCTGTATGCAACAATTTATTAGCAACTAGCTCTTAACCGACCATAAATGAAATTCTCTTTCTATGAAACAATTTTTCTCTCAGAAATAAAATAAGACCCATGCAATTCAATCCATAAAATTCATTTAATAATTGCCAAATGAACAAGGGATGAAATAGGGTTCATGGAATATCTGGGGGGATTGTAATAAGCAAAAAAGTGATATCATGACAATGAGTAAGAACACGAGTATCGCTCAACAATTCATTAAATAACTG
The DNA here is from genome assembly GCA_009831015.1 of Picea engelmannii. Classification (NCBI taxonomy): domain Eukaryota; kingdom Viridiplantae; phylum Streptophyta; class Pinopsida; order Pinales; family Pinaceae; genus Picea; species Picea engelmannii. Next base: position 127,756 of record ML802563.1, on the reverse strand, counting down.
ATTGTGAAAACAATACCAAAATATATTAGCTGCCATCTATCTCCGTGTCATCTTTACCATTGTCATACTGAGTTTTAATTTTATTTTATTGAACAAGGCGTGTAAAAATGAAATTGGGATCATGAGGGGCATATAATGAGAGAAAAAGTGAGAATATGAGAGGGAATAATACAAATATTGTTCATAAAATAAATCAAATCAAACAATAACTATAACTCTTTTCCAGTCACAATCCAAAAAGAATCCACTTTTAAGACCAAAACCATTTAACCGTCCCTTAATTACAGACATAATGCTTGTTGTCTTCAATAAAAAAAACAATTCAACTTCCTAGAATTCTTCAATTATATCAATCTATGCATCCTATACAATAACTATGCAATATCATTTCCAATTCCATAGTAACATCATAACCATTCAAGCAACAATGATGTATGTTCTAATGTTGATATTTTCCTTTTAAAAAAAATATAATATGCAGAGTGATTCCAATTATCCATATCCAATGTTCAATTCTTGAAATCAAATAACAATAGACCCAATACTAACCACCAACCATCGACTTCCCAACACTGACTGACATAATCCACTGTCATCAAACAATAATCAGGACCTATTCAATCACACATAGGTCTTCAATAATATAATCGACACCAATCCTGATTTGACACTAGTATTTAACCAAAAACATGTAGCTTTGAGCTTGAGATTCGTGTGCATTAACATGTACATACTTCCCTTTAAAAGGAATGGTCCATAAAATACAGATCTATATAATGCGTGAGGAGAATAAAACCAAATAATACACCCAGGTGTCTCCTTTAATCTTGACAGGACCAAGATCATGCTTGATGAACCAATCACACACACATGTGCTCTTGAAACTTAAATGGAATCATGATCATGCTAGGATTTAACACAACAATGAGTGGAAAAACCATAAATCGACCAAATGGAGAGTTCTCGAGTTGTAGGTAACCCATACCCTTTTCTTTTTAAAACAAATTTATCATAGAGAGGAAATACAAAGACTTGATCAAGAGATGGTATTTGAAGTCAGAGAGCTCGTGATATTTTTTTTAAATTACCACAATCATTTAACTGGTAAACCCAAATCTTGACAGAACCAAAAGGTGCCTGAGGATAAATAGAAACAAGTCGGGTTCTTGAGAGTTTGCTTAATCTTTGAAAACACAAAGATATCTTAATCATTTTACCTCCTAAAAGAAGTTACCACCGAGAAGAAACCATATGTAATCAAGTATATTCTTGAGAGAACATAGAGTCATGCTCTTTTGAAATCACCACAACCTTTTAACTTATAACCCCAAAATCTTGACAGAGAGAAAAAGTGCTCGAGTAGAAACAAAAAATTTGAACTCAACAAACTAGGCACACACATATGCCTTTTGAAATTTTATTGCAGAGAGGAAACGAGGGTGGGTTTAAACAAGGAATAATCCTCGAAGAAATAGAGCGATTGTGCCTCTTCCAAACACCAAAGAGGTCTATAACCTTCGAAACAAATTTGATAGTGAGGCTTACCAACATATCAGTCAGACACTACAATAGAGATGAGAGGAGTGAATTCTTAAAACACTTGTGGAAATAATTCTAGAGCACAACTCGTGGCCACTTGATACATACATAGGATTCCATTTAATATTTTGGGCAATACAAAGATTGGATTGTGAAATGCTTTCGACAATAGTGACAGTGAAGAAAACAACCATAACAAACAATAGCTTGGGTCTCGACCAAACAAAGAAATAACAATACCACTGTCAACAGTTGCATTGCAACCTGGAGAATGAATCACAACAATGATCGAGACGAAAAAATGGGTGACAACAACTAATACCCAGATTGGTGGTAAAACCCTACACAAATAAAACTCAGATCTTGTTGCACCATTATCATCATTTTTCACAGAGAACCAAAATAAGAACCCAAGCTGATTGACATATATTGTAACCAATAACCAATGCATAGGATTTACAAAGCAATAACACCTATTCCTTTCTTTTAAATTTCCAACATTCCACAATAATCACAGAGAACACCATAAACACAACATTGATACCCAGTCAAAAACTCAAGAAAAACACAGAACTCATGCAATCCTGAGCCAAGGAATTGATTCATAATATAGAGGGACTATCATGGATGGAAAGCAAAGAGCCATACCTAGAGAAATCACTTCAAGGAAGAGTTGGTCTATGTTTTCCCCTTCAAAACCTGAAATCGCGGAGCTTCCACAACCAACAGAGAAAACTGAAACTATGGCTAGGGTGACAGGCTTGAGGGTGTTTTGGAGTGACGTGCAGTAAATGCATGTCACTTCCTCACCTGGCCCTATTCAATTCAACGTATTAACCATCCCATTACGATAACATCAACCATAAATTCAATGCCATATCCATTCTATAAATTCAATACCATATCCATGGTATAGTGCGCCACCCGAAACACATCAAAACTTTAATAATAACCATATGTTAACATTACCATATGTGCTTCCCGTATAAATATTTAACCAAAATGCATTAGTATAATAGCTAGGTCCATCACTTCCCATTTTTCATTATTATATATGCATTCAAGGTTTAAATGTAATCTTTTTTCCATAGCCTTAGGATTTATCCACAATTTTTTTTTCCTCCTTTTGTTTTGATCAAGATCCCATATCATCATATTATATTTTTGCATAAAATCATGTGTAAGATTATTAATCAATGTTATAACATAACACAACACCTGTAAAAAAACATAATCCTCATACCCATAACATTTCCCTGTATTGTGAGTGACCATCAACAACATTTAGCAACCATGCATCAACCAACCATGTTTTGATAACGAATGACACCAAGACTTGAATCATCAATTGTAGAATACTGTGTAGACATTATCATAACAAAAAAAAACATATAAGAATAACAAATCCATCATAACGCCTTTAGTCTACAAGGGGGTCCCACCTACTAGTTAATTATGAGGGGATTTATCCCTGTATGCATAATCATTTGATTGATCATAGTAAAATCATTCTTGACTTCAAGGAGAATTTTTTTTGGTATGCTCTTTTGAATCTTGGAGCAGATGGAAGAAATGGAAAACAGAAAAGGGATAAAACCAACTATCTTATATAACAACAGTTGAAGCATATAACAATTTCAATGATGTATTCAAGGGGAAACATCATGACAACTGTGTAACATGATTGTTACCGATTAACAATACTTTGCAGAATAACGTCGTTGTGGAAAAATTGATCCAACATTTTATTTTGACAAGAAAGGAAGTTAATAAAAGAAACAAAATAGAAGAAATGAAATCACTGCGATGTAAAACCAAAGAAAATAAAACAAACTATAATAAAGAAAACATTCCATACAACATTTAAACTTTCAATTTGGTTCCACGTAGTTCTTTAAGTGGGAACTGTTGGTGCTATAGGAAAACAATCTCTCATGCAAGTCCTTTAGGATATAGGAATTTGCACCCAGGACAAAAACGATCTTAAAAGGACCCAACCATAAATTTTGGAACTTTGAATGCCTTCCTCTATCAGCATGAGTTGAATCCCACAACAATACCTTCTCATTAACCTTAAATTTGACAGCTTTGGCACTTTTATTGAAATATATTTTAACAGTTTGGTGTCTTCTTTTTATGTTATCCAAAGCAAACATCATTTACTCCTCTAAAGCCAAAATTGCATTCATTCTTTGAGAGATATTGAAAAAATTTAATTCTTCAACCCGTAGCATTAACCTTAGAGAAGAAAGTTCCATCTTGGTAGCCAAAATGGCTTCTTGACCATAAACAAGCTGGAAAGGAGTGCAACCAGTGCTCATCTTGGTGGTAGTGTGATATTCCCAAAGGGTGTAAGTGAGGAGAGTGTGCCATTGATGATGCTTATCTTTAATGAGCCTCTTGATAATTCTAACCATATTCTTGTTGGTAGACTCAACTTTCCCATTTCCTTGGGGATAGTAAGTTGATGAGGTAAAATGTTTAACCCCCAATTTAACTAAAAATTGGGTCAACTTAAGAGAAATAAAAGCGGGACCATTATCTTTAATAATTTTCAAAGAAAGACCAAATATAGAAAAAATATTAGTCTCAAGGAAAGAAATCATCTACTCATCCTGTGAATGCTTAAATGGGACAACTTTAGTCCATTTTGTAAACTAGTCTGTGGTTGTCAAGATAAAAAAATTTCCCTGTTGAAGATGGAGGATTAATAGGACCGATAAAGTCTGGAACCCATTTTGAAAAAGGAAATTCAGGGAGGATAGGTTGTAAAGGAATAGTAGGAAGACGTTCTTTCCTAGTGAACTTCTGGCACTTGTCACAAATATTATAAGAATCACGAAAGATTGAAGGCCAATAGTACCATTTTTTGATAATTTTAAAGGCAACAGTTTTAGCAAAAAAGTGACCTCCTACATGAATAATAGAATTTGAACATCCATGAGTCTCTTGTAAAAATTTATGTGCTTCCTCAATTTTCACACAGTGAAGTAACATGCTATCGACATATCTCCTAAACAAGAATTATCCTATAATGACGTATCTAGAAGATTCAAGACAAAGCCTTCTTCTTTGATGGGTATCTAAGTTATCTGGACATCTTTGATTTTTCAAGTAATACACCAGATCTTTATACCAAGGATGTTTAGCTACAGGAAGGATTTGATTGTCAATGTAAAACAATGATGATAGAGAGCTATCTTGTTCATCAATTTCTTCACTTGCTTCAGCATGTTGCGCTAAGTGAAGGCCTAAGTCGCGTCCCTTGATAGTTTTAGAAGTCATGATGGTTAGATCATGCTCCTGGATCTTGGCAAGCCAGTGTGCAATCTTTCCTGAAAGATAAGTATGTGAGAGTAAAAACTTGATAGTAGGTAAAGGGACTTTTACTAGCGTGTGCTTACCTGCGATGAAGTGGCAGAATTGTTCAACAGTTTTAACAAGAGTGAAAGCATTCTTTTCAATATAAGAATATTTGAACTCATCGTATGACAAGATTTGACTCATGTAAGACACTAGTTTTTCATTAACTTGGTCATCATATTGCACGAGGATAGAAAAAAATTCTTCCTCTATGGCGTTAGTATATATCATAAATTCTTTCTCAAAATCCGACTTCACCAAAATTGGTGGAGAACTGATTGCCTTCTTGATCCCTATGAAAGTATTTTCGATGTCATCCGTCCAAGAAAAGGAGAGATATTTCTTAATAATATTGTGAATTGGCTTGACCATTACAACACAATCAGGAACAAACCTACGAACAAAGTTGATAATACCCATAAAGGCTTGAACCTCCTTTCTGGAAGTAGCAACAGGAAGATTTAGGATAGCAGTAATCCTTTCAGGATCTATGTTTATTCTTGAACCAGAGACAATGTGCCCAAGGAGCTTGCCCTTGGTAATGCCGAAGATAGAATTAGAAGGATTTAAAGAAATTTTGAATTTCCTGCATTGCATGAGAATCTTTCTAAGATGATCGAAATGATCTGATCGATTTTTAGAATACACAGTTAAGTCATCAAGATAAATCCGAATAATGTTTCTGATCAAATCATCAAAATATATTTGCATAGCTCTTTGTAAAGTGGAACCTGCCTTATATAAGACAAAAGGCATATGTTCATAAGAAAAAGTGCCCCAACGTGTAATAAAAGTGGTTTTATATTTGTCTGTACTTTTTACCTTGATTTGATTGTAACTAGAAAAACATTCAAGTAAGGACATCATCTGTGACCCTGCAACTTGCTGCAAAATCATTTCCATATTAGGGAGATGAAAATGGTCTTTTATACTAGCCCTATTCAATGCACGAAAATCAACGCATAATCTAATCTAACCAAATTTTTTTCGAATGAGAACCAAATTAGAAACCCACTCACAATACTTAACAGGGAAAATTATCCCAGCCTTCAAGAGTTTTTCCAACTCCTATCGAATAGTTGCTTCCAGTGTAGGGTTAATGTGTATTTGTTTTTTCCTAACCAGTTTTATGCCCTCCTTGATAGGAATGGCATGTTGTATAGGAGAAAGATCAAAACCATGAATATCCTCATAAGACCAAGAAAAAAAAATCTTGAAATTCACTAAGCAAATCAATGAACTTCAATTTTTCTTCATTAGAACATTGGGCACCTATCTTAACATTCTTTGGACAGTCGGGCATCCCAATGTTCAAGGAAATGGTTTCACCCACTTTCGTTTTCGACTCCTCTTATTTATGTTTTTCTTTTTTGCCTACATCACTTGATGAAAATGAACTTTCTAGAGGAGTCAAGCCCTTCGGATTTTTTTTATCTTCCATTGATATAATTTCCTTGGGATTATAAGGTTCATTTTGAATCAAAAGGAAAAATGATTTCATCATTGGGAAATACTTGCCCTGACTCTATATTGTCAAGTATTTGTGGATGATACAAATATTGAAAGGTGCAATCAGGTCTTTGTAGTAGAAGTTTCCGAGTAGGAGAGGCTGGAAAAATAGCTAACATGTCAGCCATTGAGTTCAATTCCCTTTTAACATGAGCAATGTTGAAATATAACAAGTTTGAGATAAGTTCCCAAATAGTTTGGGTGTAACGTTTCATTATATTGTTGCTAGGATAATATATCTTATGTACAAGGTTTACAACAAGTTCGGAATCCCCAAAAACTGTAAGGTGACCACAACCTAAATTATAGGCATTTTCAATGCCTAGTAGTAATGCCTCAAATTCAGTGACGTTGTTTGTGCAAGTGAACTCTAACCTATAGGAAAAGTTGTAAATTTTACCCACAGGAGAGTACAATATAATGCCAGCTCCATTTCCTTCATTGGAGCATGAACCATCAAAGTGTATATGACACATCCCATCCTCTATGTCGATTTGTTTCAAGGTAGTGTTGTCATCATTTGCAAATATGGAATACAATCCTAGGTCCTCCTCGATATAATTTACATTAGGTTGTGGGACTATAATGTTTTTACCATTCCGAGGAATGGATAAGTATGTCCCATCGAGTGAGAGATATCCACCCATCAAGGATTTCCAATATCTTCCTAAAATGATTGAATAATTACTCATTGGCATATGAATTACTTGAATATTATGGGTTGTCCTTATTTCAGGATGCACACAGAAAACCAAGGTAACGTCCTTGATTTTACCTATGGTTGATTGTTGTAAACTATTATAAGAGAACATGCTTCTAGATTTTTCATTTGTACAAGACAAGCATATCTCTTCCATAATAATCTTCGACATTACACTTGGTCCCAAACCGCCAGCAATAAGACAACAATGGGCTATTTTGTCCATAATATTTACAAAAATAAAAAATGGGGGTTTTTTTACAGGGTGTTTGAAATTATGTACACCTACTTTATTTACAGTTAAATCCTCTTCATCTACCTCTTCAGAGAGGTTGGATAAAATGGAAGCTTTTCCTTCCATAAAAAATTTCAGATGCTTTTGTTGCTCGGGGATGACAACCATGTCCAGGAGGGTAGCATTATATTTAATATTAGCCAATTGTTTGAGAATGTTGTATTTGGAAGAGGGGAGAGGAGAGATAGTTCCTTAACTGTTAGGAATTTTAGAAACATGTACAATAGAAACTGGTGAATATGAGTTTCAACTAGAAGAACTGCGAGGAGGATCATATTTACCTTTCAGAGCATAGGATTTATTCCTAGTATTTTTTATCATAACATCCTCTCATTCTGCAAAATCTAGAACATCAATAGTAGTTTCAGGAATTTTACCAAAGATTTTATCTCTGACACTCTTCTTTACCTCACAAGTACTTTCCTCATGGTGTTCCTCGCAAAAGTTACACCAACTGCGAGGCATGATGGCTTTATGTTGAAAATTGTTTTCGTTGGGATCCTAAAGGGTGGTGAAGAAGAATATGAGGCCCCAGGGGTAAGTGAAGGGACATTTACCTTCCTCTCATATGCTATCATTTGATTAGTCGTGCCTTCTACAAGTTGTAAGAGGGCGAACATGTCCATTTTTTTAACTGAGTCTCCCTTGGGAAGACCTATTCATTCAAGTTGTTCTTCATACTCTAAACAAGTATGCAGAGAGGAAACAAGGTTTTCAATGGAATTTTATTCAAGCCTATGAAGGTAGGGGGAAGGTAGAGCATTACAATAATGCATAAATGCATCTTGGTTCTGAGGGTGAATAAGTTCGAGAATTTGGTTATATAATTTGGTGAAACGCAAGTTGAAATACTTGATAGTCTCACCCTCTTTATAAGAGATGTTATTATACTCTCGTAACTGCTCATTTGGGCTCTTAGACTGCCCATAGGTAGACTTGAACCAATAAACTAACTCCTCCCAAGTAGAAAGAATTTGGGGAGGAAGATCAAAGAAATTGTTCGATGCCTTTCCTTCAAGGGAATTAACAAATAAGTGCATAAAAGTGTCATTATCATTGGCTCCTATGTTGTGACAGGCATTAGAAAATGCCACCAAGTGTTCATTCGTAGTGACTGTGTTATTCCTTGAAAACCTAGGGAGATTGTCTTTGAATTTAGGAAGTGGATGAGTAGCAGGTGCTAGGTTAAGAGGAGAGGAAACATGCCACAGAGTAGTTGTAGTATCTTCTTCAATCTGAAAGAGACCATACTTTTTTATGACCTTGGTGGGGTTTGTAGTAGATTGGACAAGGACTTAATGAATATATAATCTATCAATCACTGACAAGGTTGAAGGTTGATATGAAAAAGCACCTCCAGTGCCACCAGAGCCACCACTAGATTCCATATTGTGAATGATAGGTAAGGGAAAGAAAGACGAACTAGCTGAATCAGACAAAGTTCTCCTTAGAGTACTTTGTTGGGGTGACAAAACAATGTTTCTTATTCCTATTTCAGCAATAGGTTTGATCTCATGTGATAAACCTCTTCTTCTCCTAGAGATGTGAAGGTTTAAGGACATGAAAAAAGGATCAAAAATTTAGGAAAAAGAAAGTTGTGGTTGATAGCTAGGTTTTCTTTTCCTAGCTTCCCAACGTTCCGAGACACTTATTTCTTGTTCAATCATTTCCCATGAGTGTTCAAGATCAACCCAGGTATTAACAGTCTCTAAGATGGTACTAAATAAGGTTAAATCAATGCTAGTCTGATCTTTAAGACCAAGCTCAATATTGGGTTGCCTTGTGTTGCAGACCCCCTACCCTCAGGCTGAGATCCACTCAGGATCTTCACTACAACCACACCGAGGGTTAATCAACCCCTTTGTTCAAACCACAAAGGACTTCAGGTTTCATGATTTTGTGATGCTTGTTGTCGAGGTTATCGGCCCTTCCACCTGCCAAAACTCGAAATGCCGAAACGTCGAAGTCTTTGGCCGTGTCCTCCTCTGCTTATGTATCACATTTTGCGACTTCGGGAATTCCAGAACAAGGAACCCCGATCTCTCTTCTCCTAGAGTGTCAAATTGCCGAATCCTGACACGTTCATCAACTTTTTGGCTCCTCAACAGGTTTTTTTCCTTTTCGGGGTTTCGGACTTTGCGATTTCGCGAATCCTGACATGAGGTTTCTTGACTCTACAACCCCCAAACCCTGAAACAATCAATGAAGTCTGACTCCGACTATTGAAAAAAACTCACCACCTATCCTCTTAGCCATCCTTGATCTCTGACATGGATTCCTGCCACTTGTCACCTTTCCCTTCTTTCAGAACTTGAATCAGTTTTCGACTGTCGTTCCCCTATCTCTTCGAAACCCCAAATTCCAAAGCGATGCCTTCTATGGAATCAACGGCTGATAGAATTCCTTAATATCCAACAAATCATGTTATTTCAGGTTTCTGGGTACCGGGAGCTTGAAACTCTCGATCCCAAACACTTGTCACCACAATCCCCAAATCCATGAACCCTGAAACACTGAAATGCCGAAACACGCCTTCCTAGATATTTCATTTTTCGCAAATTTGGGATTTCTGACGTGAAGTGTCCCGAATCCTTGTCAACGTGAATGTTGAAAACCCAATCCCTGAAATACTGAAATTCCACTTCAAGGAGTTTCTGGGTTTCACAACTCCGGGGTTTTCAACACAAAGGCTCCTTGTCATCAAGACTTCTGGTATTTCGAATTCTGAAATTACCGAAATATTGAAATTCACATCAAGTTCTATCGCAACTCACAACTTTGGGATTTCTGCTCTACTATGCCTGACTCCTTATCATCGGGAACCCTGAAATGCTGAACTCCAAATTTTTGAAACGTCGAAAATTCTGCTCCTCGCCTTCACACATGACAATCCAGTTCATGCTTCGGGAGTTCGAGTGACCAAGGGATTCATCCACACTTTGAACTTACAACCCCCCAAATGCTGAAATGATCTCGACGGTCTAACAGTCACGATCAATGGTCCACATTGGATCCTACCCCTCAAAGGATAGATTCTTCCAACGTTTAACTTCCCCGCAGCTCTCCCGGATCCTATGGCCCTCGCTATTTCGTGAATTCTCCACAGAGAATTTCGACCATTATATTTTTCCCTCAAGAACCTCTATGGAACGAACCAATGTTCTTTCACCAGAACTTAACCTTATGCATGAATATTCCACTTCCTGCCTTCCTTCGAACACTTCAAAGAAACTACCCCTTATGATCTTTCTCTGGTAAATTCAAGCCTCGAAAAAGGGCTCATGCTCGCACTCCTTGAGGCTGACCTTCAAATACTTCTATGTATTTGAACTCTCGACTCTGTGCACCTTCTGCAACATCAGTCTTTCTCTCTTCCACCTTAGTTAATAACTTCTAAGGACTCAGCTAGCCTGCACATGCCTTGCAGGGCTCCTGTGTTTCAATTGCACTTCTGCTGGAATGAGAACAATGATATGCCTCCTAAGCTTTCAAAGATAAACTCTGAACCTCTGTCAATGCACTCCTTGCAGACATTTCACTACACTCCTTGCAGGAAATTCTCTCTTAGGAAGAGAAACAATTGAAACTCATTCTCTCTCTCTCTCAGACTTCAAACATTCGACGTGAAATCATACATACAACACAATATTTCAAGTAAATGCATAACAGAGAGAATAAACAACTATCAACATACCAGTCAACATGTATACACATAAAACATCATAACACCATGAGTCTGATTCAAAGCTTCATATATTAATTCAAAGCTTCTGTACATGGGTTCTTCTCTACAACTTCCTACTACAACTTTCTTCTTCTTCTGCTCTATGCTAATGTTACAATGATATAATGGTACCATGATATAAAGATGAGGGTGTTTATATCTGTTTTCCCTCCTACGCTCTAAAACTGTTGAATCCATAATTAAAACCTACCTACTTTCATTAACCATGATTAAATGCTTTTTACATTGACATATGAGAGCGAATCACTCATGATCTGTTTACAACAGTCGGATATAAATGTAAGTACGCTTTTAGATATTACATTAATTTCCGCTTCTTCATTTTTCAAAAACATTTCCAAAACGTGTAAAATGTGTGTTGCACTTTCCAGTTGCCTTCTGCCTTCATACTCTCTTGGTTGGTTGCTTGTGATGCTCCTGCATCATACTCCCTTGCTTGAAAATTTTCATGAACTCCTGTTCATGAGCTCTTGCACAGTTTGTCTATGCTTTTGAATTTATGTTTCATCCTCCCAATTGGCATCTTCAACTGTATGTCCCTTCCATTTGACCAAGTATTCAAAATACTCTTTCCTCTTGGTCTTCCTGCTGACCCTCTTATCAATTATACCTTCCCTCTGTGGATTTTCAGCTACATGCATTTGTTTGATCCAATGAACTTCTATCTGTTCATTCTCTGCCCCTACTTCTTTAGCTTTGTAAGGGTACAAATATGAGATGTTGAATATCGGTGAAATTCCGATCCCATCGAGTAATTCAATCTCGTATGCATTTGCCCCAAATTTCTTTATGACCTTGCATGGTCCAATCTTCATCATTTTCAGTTTGTTATATGTTCCCCTTGGGAACCTCTCCTTCCTCAGATGTGAAAGAATTAAATCACCAACTTCAAATTGAATTTCTTGCCTGTGTTGATCTGCTCTGCGCTTGTACTCTTGACTCAAATTCTGCAATCGTTCCTTAACTCGGTTGTGAAGCTCCTTCATCTCTTTTGCAAAGTCCTCTGCACTAGCACTTCTGAATTTAGTTTGTTCCATATCTTTTAATTCAGAAACTCCCCTTGGTTTCATTCCATATGCAATTTGGAATGGAATCTGCCCTATGCTTCTATTGACCAAATCATTATAATAAATTTTTTCTTGTGGAAGAATGTGATCCCACTGATTGTGGTGTTCATTCATTAGGCTCCTCAGTAAATCTCCCAAGATTCTGTTTACAACTTCTGTCTGACCATCCATCTGAGGATGATAAGTTGAGCTAAAAGACAAACTTGTCCCCAACTTCTTCCATAAATTCCTCCAGAAATGTCCCACAAACTTGGTATCTCGATCTGAAATTATACTCCTTGGCAAGTCGTGAAATCTGATGACTTCTTTGAAAAACAGGTTCACAATATGGGTTGCGTCGCTAGTTTTCTAGCATGGTATGAAATGTGCCATCTTTGAAAATCTGTCTACCACCACAAAGATTGAATCACATCCTCTTTGTGTCCTTGGCAGTCCCAATATGAAATCCATGCTCACTGCATCCCACGGCCTCTCAGGTATGTGTAATGGCTGGTATAACCCTATGTTTTGCCTTTTCCCTTTTGCGTGCTGACATATTATGCATCTGTCCACAAATATCTTAACATTTTTCCTCATCCCTGGCCAAAAATATGCACCATTCAACTTTGAGAACGTTTTTTCATGACTGAAATGTCCGACCAATCCTCCACTGTGTTTTTCTTTCAGCAGATTCTCCCTTATGGATCATTTTGGAATACATAACTGATTGCCCCTTAATAATAATCCGTCCTGGATCATATATTCAGTCCATTGGCTTCTGTCCCTGAGAATTGGATTCTCATATGCCTCATACACTTCTTTAAAATCTGGGTCATCCTTGTACATTTCTTTGAGGTTATAAAAACCCAAATTTTTGACTATAAATTCCTGCATAAGAAAACATTTCCTGCTCAAAGGATCAACAACTTTGTTAGCAGTTCTAGAAATATGTTTAATTACAAAAGTAAAATTCTGCATGTATTCAACCCATTTAGCATGCTTTTGGTTCAACTTTTCCTATTGAGTCACGAATTGCAAAGCGTGATTATTGTTGTACAAAACAAACTCTTTAGGAACCAAATAATGTCTCCATTTCTTCAACGCTTGTATGACTGCATAAAATTCCTTGTCATATGTTGAGTATTTAATCTTTGCTTCATTCAATTTCTCGCTGAAGTATGCGACCGGCCTGTCATCCTGGCTCAAGTCTGCTCCAATTGCAAACCCACTTGCATCACACCTGACCTGGAACGTCTTGTTAAAGTATGGAAAAACCAGAATTGGTTGCTCCGTGATCTTTTTCTTCAGTAGATTGAATCTTTTCTCTGCTTCCTCTATCCAGTGAAAAGACTTGTGTCTTTTCTTCACCGTGTCCATCATCAGTGCACTAATCCCACTGAAATTTTGGATGAATTTCCTGTAGAAACTAGCTAAACCATGGAAGCTTCGAACTTCAAACACACTTTTCGGTGATGGCCAATTCTTAATTGCCTCTACCTTATCCGGATCCATTTTTAGCTCATCTGTAGAGATAACAAAACCCAAATAAATGAGTTTTGTCCTAATAAATGTTGATTTCTTCATATTTATCAGCAATTTCTCTTGCTGTAATCTCCTCATTATTGTAGCTAAATGCTTTAAGTGCTCTGCTTCTGTCTTGCCGAAAACCAATATATCATTAAGATATACGATGACAAATTTCCCAATGAAATCCTTCAGGACTTCGTTCATCAATCTCATGAAAGTACTGGGTGCATTTGTTAAACCAAATGGCATGACAAGCCATTCATACAACCCCTCATTCATCTTGAATGTTGTCTTCCATTCATCACCTTCTCTCATACGAATTTGATGATATCCGCTCTTCAAATCAATCTTTGAAAAAAACTTTGCTCCACTCAAGCAATCCATCAAATCGTCCATCCTTGGCAATGGAAATTTGTATCTGATGGTAATATTATTGATTTCCCTTGAGACTGTACACATCCTCCAGCCTCCATCTTTCTTTGGGCTAAGCACTGCTGGAACAACGCATGGACTCAAGCTCTCTCGAATCAATCCTTTGTCCATTAATCCCTGGACTTGTCTCTTGACCTCTTCATTTTCCTATGGCGTCAACCTGTACGCTGCTTTGTTCAGTAAGCTGGCTCCAGGTATAAGATCAATGTGATGACTTATACTTTTGATCGGTGGCAATGAACAAGGTAGTTCGTCCACTACTATATTGACGAACTCTTCCAACAACTTCTGGATTTCCTCTGGTAAAACATCCACTCTTGTACTAGTCAAAACAATTTTAGGTTTTCTGACCACAATAAATTGTGTGTCCTCCTTCTTAACCTCCTTAAGAAGTTCCTTCCCACTCATGAGAAGTATAGTTTTTCTCACCTCTGGTTTCACTTCTTTATCCTTAATCAATAACAACATGTGTGTCCTCCCATTCTTCTCCAGGGTGTATGTGTTCTTTCTCCCATCATTGTTAAGAACCAAACATCAATATAGCATAGAAAACCTCAGGAAAAGTACTCAACGCCTTGAAAAAGAGACAATTTCAGATAATAAGCCTCTTCGAGGGGGCAACCTCCTTTTACCCCACTTAAATGTTCAAGTACAAGATGATTCAAAATGAAAATGTCTCCTTGGTATATATAGGAGACTAGGATGTATAATTACAACTAATGGCCTAAATCCGGCATAAATAAAATAACATTACTAATCTAATATGCCCCAATTAAGGGGTAATAAATAACATTACTAATCTAATATGCCCCAATTAAGGGGTAATGAGCCAATATTAGGGATTAACATGCCCCTCCCCTTGAGACAAGTGTT
>ML802563.1:72158-93982 GCA_009831015.1 Picea engelmannii | reverse complement strand
GCCATTCAAACAAATGTCCATTTGAACATATTCAATATTTTCAATAAAAAATGACAGGTAGATAGTGAATGAGGTTTAATATTCAACATTTTCAATAAAAAATGACAGGTAGATAGTGAATCGGGTTTGATCCATAATATGCAGAAGGCTAATTTGATCATTTTTTTAGAAAAATCAAAGAAAATAATTGAAATGCATTTGGATTCCCTACTAGTAAGAAGGAATGTCAAAATGAAGTTGATTCCCACTCCAATATTATGTATGGAGTTGATTAATAAACGTTTTTATGTCTATGGCTGAATCAATTCTAGAAACAAATAACTACCCATAACATCATGATGCCATCCTCAAACCCTCACACGATCCCGTTGAACTTCCCACCATGTGTGAAGTAATAGAACTTACAAACACTAGCCCTTGAAGAGGAAACAAATGTATTTGATCTTTAGCTTTAAGAAACACTTGGACAAGACTCGAGGAACAGACAGACATGGGTCATAATTCTATTTCCTCTGAAAGGAGTTATCAACATAGTTCTGCACAAATCACTTTGAGGTCAAATAGAAGAGGGCAACACCCCATGATCTAAAGTGCATATTAAGCATGAGAAACAACATTGCACCAATATCTTTAGCTACTTCTGTTACCCATTAAATGGGATTCTTCTGATTAATTTATAAAATGCCTAGTACTTAAAGTCAAATGCACATGATAACCATCGTATACATAAAAATAATGGGAGTTGAACATCTGGTATAATAGGTAGGCAATGTTGTTAATATAGAATAGACTAGTGAAAGGAAAAGTTGGAGAAACATGCAGAAATATATTTCAGTTCATTTTCTTATATGAAGTTTGAACTGTCTTCCTGTGAAATGGTTAAAAGCCAACAAAAAATGAAGCCATAGTAGTAACAACAATACCAAAATATTTCTTGTCAGAGTATCTTCCCATGGAATACACTAGTCAATTAAATATTTCAACATGAAGAATTGACCCAACAACTCCTTACACCAATGAATAATGATATAAATTCCACTTAACATTTGCTTTCTTATTTGCTATTCAACTATAAATCAAAAAAATTGGACTCTGTAAAGAACATTCATCAAGGCAATAAACCTTTCAGTTCCTTCCTATCTGCAGCGAATGCCTGCATTATCAAAAAGAGACACCTGAATGATGAGTTTCTGATTGAAAAAAAAGAAACTACAATAGATTTACCCAAAAAGGTCAAGATATTGGATACCTCAGTCCCAAACCCCTTTATGTATACATGAGAAAAAGGCTCTAAAGAATCTGGCACTGAACATTCCTGCTTGATGCAAAACATTATTGAAAAATTATTGAAGTCAAAACTTTTGGCTAATGTATGGTCTTTAAAATGAAGAGGTAACCTAGAAACTTTTAACAAAGAATGAAAAATGTAAACATAATTTCCAGATATTCCAAACATTGTATTTACCTTCACTGGGGAAATTGCATCATCAACTTCTTTTTTTTCTTCCTTTTCAATATCCTATACAAAATTCAAGTTACATCAAATCATTACAACCTATATTGAATTGCAAACCTTGCAGACTAGGTGAATATGATCAAAAGCATTTAAGCCAAAATACAAAAAAATCATGCTGGGGAAAAATAATATCTATTGAATCCTTTTGGTACCTTCAATTCAGTTGTTGTGGCTATGTTATGAGCTACCACAAGTTTACAGACCCTTTCAATCAGATCACATTCCTGCAATGCAAACCACCAAAATATACCCATATTCAATTCAGTCTGTCATTATAAAGCCTAGAAGCAGGAGATGTTTTGATGCATTAAGTTGTAAATTTCAAATAGTTGGCAGTACCTGTCTGATACTTGATATTTCATCTCAGGTTCTGTAAGTACTTCATGGATTTGAAATTGAGTGCCCATGGTACCTATACATATCCATTTCAATTATCTAAAGACATTAAAGCACATACAACAAGGAAAGGCATTCAGAATACAATCTTAGCATTGAAAGAACTTTTCAAAATAACAATTCATGTAGAATGGATGTAATGCATAGGAAATAATTGGGAAGAAAAATCCTTTTTGTACATGCTTCTAACTGCATTTGTGAGGAATAACTGTAAAAACAAGGTCACAAAATATTTGAACCACCAACAAGGACTTAGATCATAAGTGGACTTTCAGGTCGCATAATATGAATAGTAGGCCACATGGTTAATGTTTGAAAGCAGCCTGTCCAGGCAAAATAGATCAGTGATTTTTTTTACTAGGATTGATCTGATACATCAACATATATACAATATCCTTCAACCTACAAATCCCAGCACATATAGCACTTCTACATTGCGAAACTCAAAATTCTTGTTTTCCTTACACCATACACCTCTGCACTCTAACCAAAATCCCTTGCATTTTAAAATTTTCCTGTTTTCTTCCATGGAATTATGTTAAATTTGTTGTTTCAAATTCATTTTTGAGTATTCAGTCAATTATAACAAACATGAACCAAACTTCCAAAAATATTGAATTTTAGAAAGTTTTAATTGAACATAAGTGTTAATTTTTTTATGGCATGTCCAAGTGTTTTTGTCTGCTATTTGGACTCCTCTCAACCATTCTTGTGGATTTATTTGCTATTTGGCCTCCCCTTAATCAGTCTTATTATTCAACATGCAATAGATGTTTTTGACCAATAATTTTTTGGGTTTGGCTCCTCAACAAACAACGAATGCTTTTAGTGCTCAAAGCATAAAACATGATAGCTTTTGGTGGATTCCTTGCTTAACTGAATCCAAAAAACAAATGCACTACAACTGGAACATACCTTTCCAGTGAATTCAAGAAAATTTAAAGCTTGAACCCAAATCCAGGTAACTCTACTGAGTTGATACAATCGGAATCCCATGGCCCTGCACTTTAACTTATAGGTTATCAATCAAAGCGTCTACACTTACCTTCTATGTTATCAATCATATTGAAATTCTTGCGAAAGAGGCCAAGGGAAGTCATGACTTTGAATAATATATTTATAGAGAATATGTAAATGATAATAGTGTTATACATATTCATAGGTTGATGTTCTCTTAATAAGAGAAATCTGCATCCAGTTTGTGCCATTTTTTGCTACAACAAGAATGAAATCATGGATAAATTTCTAGGACTTTCAAAACTCGGGAAATCTACATCATAATGGTAAGGACCAGAACCATCAACCATCTTGTCAAACAAATGAAGAAAGCATCATAGAGTATGACTTATACTCATTCACCATTTACCAAAATACCCGAATACTTTAAGAACATATGATTCACAATAATCTTCACTGAAATGAGTTGATAACTTCATTTGTACTTTCAAACTTGCAAAGATGAGGTCTTTGATGACAAGACAAGTATACCTTTAGAGGAAGTCCGAACTCTCCCAAGTAAATTTGCAATCTATCTAAGTTCAAGAACTCACGATAGACAACATAAGGTGTTGTGTTTATAACAGATCAATATGTGTTGTGTGTCCTTCCAATATTGGTGAGTTTTACCTTTAATTGAAAAGACTAAAGTAATACTATCAAATTTTCTTCTCAAAATCATTTATTGGCAACTATACAATTTTGAAGTTACAATAACCATTTCTGGACTTCTTATGCAAATGAATCTATAGAGTTGTTATAAAGTGGAGCCTTTACCAGGAGTTTTGGCAAATAAAAAAAGAAACTAGTGCACAAAAAATTCATATTGAAAGCGCTAACAAAATCTCACAAATATTTGCAAATGTTTTTGACAGATAGGCATTCAATACAATCTCATTTGTTTTCCAAGAAAAAGGATTTTTATATATAGCCACATGTACATGTGAGATTAGGTACAATTTACACAATCTCTGGTGAATTCCACAAACTGAAAATACCAAAGTTTGGTAGTACTCTACCTAGCAATTCCTAATATCTCATATTGTTCATAATATTCCCCAACGTCAACATCATCCATAAAAAAAAGGCAAAAAGGAGTAATCTGTTGATACTACAACCATCAATAATTTGCTTATGAGTCTTTGTGAGAGCTATAGAATAGAGCAGGCTGCAGAGCTCTTGCACAACGTGATGGAGAAGGGTTATGCCTTGGATGAAGTTACATGCCATACCCTAGTGGGTTTACTTTGTGATGAAGGTAAATGTCATGTAGTTGTAGAATTATTTCTTTCTTTTTGGTCAAAAGGCCATGTTTGGAATGTTATTACATGTAATATATCAACCGAGAAGCTCTCTAGGAAGGGCAATTTAGAAGAGGCCAAGAATATTTGGCATGAAATGTTGGGGTATAAAGCATCAAATTTGTAAGGGACTCTTGAGCTTGTGTAAAAGGAGTATTGCCTTGATACTTTTCTTTCAAAAAAGAAAAGGTACAATCAAATTGTAGCTAAAAACATGATTTTGACGAAAAAAATAACTTTAGAATTTTTTTTTTTTAAAGAATGCATTGATATAAATAGTCAGAGTCACCAACAACTAAGGTGATGCACAAAAGTTGTCAAACTATTTTGCACCTATCAAAGCATGTACCATGAAAAAGCATGAGAAGTATTCTGCTCTTTTTCTTTTGCTTTTCCATACAAGAGAGGCAAGTGAATAGCCATAAATTTCATATATAGTAATGAAACATTGATTACTCTCACAACATTACTAGATTTTAAAGCTTGTTATTGTACATAAACTTTTAAAATATTAAACCTCAACACCCAACAAGATTTGGAAAAGGGTTCTCATGGTGCATCAGAGCATCTTCACTATGTCATGTTATTTAAGTAGGGGACTTCTTGTAGTCCTTTACCTGTAATACTTCTGAAGCAAATACAAATTGAAATACTTTGTTTCTCTATGAACTATGTCATCTGTAAATCCAGCCATGAAAAGAAGAGTAATGCCCAGGGCTTTGAAAAAGAAACTCCTTGTTCGGATATGAACTAGCATTTCCATTTGACACATTAAAGGTCCAAAAGACTTCAATTTATTCCTTCCCATGTGTTTCCTTACATACATGAATCCATTAATTACAAGACAACATTAATACATAGAAGACAATAAATGGGGCAGTAATAAAAAACAATTTTTCCCTTTACAAAACTCACTAGAGTTAAATGCATAGTGATGTTGTGCAGGCATATTATAGTCCCTAAAACTCTCTTAGAATATAATTTTCTTATAATCTCAACTTATGAGCACAAGAGATAAATAATAAATCATTAGAATGCTCCTCATGAAACAATCAATATCCTGCAAAACATTGCATGAACCTGTACATGATGCTTGCTATACTTGTTGAATGCCAAATCCCTAAACTAGCACATAGACACCAATGATAATCTTACCCAACTTAAAGCAACAGGTTATCCCATTATTTTCCCACAAAATAAATGTTGAAAGAACCTTATTAGTTCATACATCAAAACAACTAATGAACAAAGGAACTCCAAACAACTTTCTAGTGCCTTTACTGCAATGCCTTGATGGTTAATTTTACCCAAAATGGAGCTTGTGTACTAAGATCCCCGCTATGGGTGCCCCAAAGTAGGCTCCAAGGGCAACCAAGGAATCTAGGAATTATAAGGTTATGAATGTGAATGCGGTGCCATATGACTTGTTACTACCCAATGTTGCACTTAAGCTATAAATCCCTAATAATGGGTGCAACCATAGAGGAAACTAAGAAGGGCTATCCAATATCGCCACAATAACACCTTCCCTCTCTTTAGGATGACTCTCCTCCGACACAAAGGGTGTATCCATAAGGATAAGATTACTAAATGTGTCCTTAAGGGTCAATTTAAATTCTAGATTGAGTAAAACAAAAGATTGATTTGTATGTTATATTTTGGGTGGTTGAAAGGGTAGACTAGTGCCAAACATCCAATTTGGGCAAATGGATTCAAGGGGTATTTAGAGGGTTCAATTTCTATGAGATGAGAATGAGTGATAATGCTACTACAACATGTTAAAATCAAACAATGATGGTTGTTCCATATTGCAAAAAGTTACTATGAGGGACCCTTCCAAAGGTGCTCCTATTTTACATAGGAGGTGTGTTTTTACAATAAACCATAAATATTCCCTATCTTTCAACGAAATGACAGAAGAAAGTAAATCTAATTTAACAGCAAAAACAAGAAGAGAAATGGATAAGAAATACCTCAAACAAAGCTTTCCCCCAATGGCAAAATTGTCTTTTATATGAAGTTATTTGCAACAGAATTTTAGCAACCATAAGAACAACAATATGGATGAAAATGAAGAACCTCACATGAAAAATAACCCTTAAACTTTATGGCCTTCACAAGATCTTCAAATCTATCCCAATAGTATTTATCCAAACTTTCAAAACCCACTACAATGAGAGAGCTTCTCTTTATATAGAGATCTAGCTCAAAACCCTCAACAATAAAATAATAATAAGCTAGTTTTAGATCCATAATCTCTCTTAGGAAGAATAAAAATAACATATCTCCTAACTACCTCCAATAGACAAGTCAAAATACATAATAAAATAGAAGAACGAATAAATGGGAATGCCACTTGTCCTCTCCTCAAGCAAGACACCTCCTTAGATTGAGCTTATTTGACCCTGTAAGATATCTCATTGAAACATTTGCAAGGTCATCCAAAGGAATGTTCATTAAGAAAATCCTCAAACTATGCCACAATGAAAAATCCAAGGGATTGCTCCACTAAATAGGGGGGTCGGCCATCATGAAATGTCAACAAGATGCCCAAAATAGTAAAACAAGCTAAGGCACTCTCTCCAATGAAGCCAAAAACTCCCCCAATGGATGGATCTCATGGATAGACATGCAATAAATGCCCAATGGTTGTTATAACAACCTCCTCAAGAGTAGGTGGCCTCAAAATATATTCAAAGAGTATATATCCATGTGCATAGTGATCGTATCTTCTCCAAACAAGCTAATGAAAGTGGAGCACTCTAGGTAAATGTAAATTCTTGTATTTGTCTCAATCTTGTACAAAGTGTTCTACCTTCAGAAAGGCCATTACGCCTCTATCCTCTATCATGTACAAGGATTTCAATTCTTCTTTGTTCTTCTTCATTTTCGGGCTTTCCTGTACACAATACAACTAGTTGGTGTCGTGTATGCCACTTAGCTATCTGAGTTGAAGTTATGAGTTACACTATATCTTCTTCACATCTTAGTTATCAGTATTGGAATGGATACAAAGTTTGTTTTGGATGTATATCTAAGTGAAATTGGAAATCTGTCTTGGTTACATAAAGTGCAACTTCCCTGCAATGTGATATTTAAGCATTCATTCCAACCTCAATTCGATCAATTTTCTAGCAAGCATCAGTGATCTAGTATATAGTAGCAAGTACTAAGTACTATGCTCTAAGTTTTCATTTCATTATCTAAAGATTTCTAAGGAGATCGATTGTTGACTTAGAATGGGGTCTTTCAACACCTCATTAGAATGTGAAGCCCCAACTAACTAATGAATGTGAGATTCAAAACATGGAATGAATCACCAACCACCTTAATGTAATGCTCACAATGCCCACCAAGATAACCACTCATATCCTTACTCTACAGGTTTAGGTGTACCCATATTAGTTATTTGATATTCTTTTTTACTATGGATTGAAATGTGTATTAAAATCTCGAGGTTAAAAGGACTTCTGATAATCATCCTCTTCCTCATCATATGAGTGAGAAAACATGGCATTGGAATTCATTTACAATAAACTCTAGAATCAATAATCAACACATGATAAAATAAAGAACACTGTAATTATAGTGAAGAACTCTTTGAAGAATAAACTCCACTTTCAACCATAATCTTTCACATCATCTTCAGGTCCAAGTTCTTCAAATGATTACAAATGAGGCAAGGGCTCATAGATATATAGGAATGGGGTTTAGTTTGTTGCCCCCAAAACAAAAATGTGGGGCCACAAAGACCACCTAATAAATGGGGAACCACAAAACCCACCTAATAACCACCAATGTGGGTTGTAACCACTGGGACCACAATTCAATACTACATTAAATATACCAACATGCCTTATTTGGTTGTTGTAGCAGCCTAGGAGTATTTATGGTTCAATGTTTTTGTCAAACACTTGGTTACACACCCCAGTACCCCTGTATAAACCCTTCATTTTCTCACTGCTGTAAACTACCCCTTATTTTTTGTTGTTATTGTGTTTAAGTGCTGTGACTTAATGGTATTTTATCTCATGCATTAAATCAAACAGTTTGCAATATCTCTTAAGGAATTTGGCTTGCTATTTATAACAATAGAAATATAAAGAAATAATGAAGGTAGGACAACAAGAAAAATAGCCCAAACTGATATGTTTTATTATTAATCCAATATGAGCAAAGACTTCAACAAAACACTCACAAATCTGATCAAAAGTACATTGGAATTGTTGGAATAGCTAGTTGGAATAGAGTTGAAGGTAGGAATTGTAATATCTGTTGTACATACCCAATTTGTTGCATACAAAGCCTCCAAACTCCTCCAAAAAAATGATGATCAGAATTGGAATCGATTCCCCCCACAAGGAAACAGTCTCAAACAAGGAAGGCACCTCCCCCTACTCAAAAAACTTGGTACCAGCAGAAGATACACGACCATCCAAGAGGAATTCGGCCCACAATAGAAGAAAATTAGGCCAGTAGTGAGTAAACTTAGATCTGGAAGCAAACTCGGTCTCCCTCAGCAGCAATGAGCTTGGTCCTAGGAATGGAAATGGGCTCCAACATAAGTATAATTCGACCTCCTCACTAAATCTTCCTCTGCTAGAAAAAATCGTCTTGCTAAGGAAGTGAATCAATCTACTCAAGAGAATCAATTTCCCAATGAAGAACTCACCCCTTTGGCACATAAATTTGACCCAATAGCTAAGAGTCCATCCCAACCACAAAGAACTTAGCCTAGCACAAGGAAACTCATCCTAGGAAGAGGAATCATCCCCCTCCACAACAGATCTCGGTTCCTCCAAGAGCGACTCAGCCCAAGGCTGTTGGGAGCGGGGAGCGAGAAACCCATATTTTTAAAAATTGTGTTCCTTAGTTTTATGCCTTTTGCATGGTTTTGAAAGAAATTTGAATTTCAGCCCCTTGAGATAACCAAATTTTCCTTCTCTTTAATCTCCACTTCACCTCCTCACATTCAAATTGGATCCTTTTTCTAGATTCTAAAGAATGCAATTATGCCTTTTCACATCCAATCATGAGCCTAGTTGGGGTTTTATTAACAATTTAGATATTTTGTCTTCCACTTCTATGATATATTTTTTTAGAGGTGTTGTATTTTTTATTTGACTAGTATAGATACTTTTCTATTCTTTGAAGGTTTGTGTAGATTTGAAACATAGAAAAACCCTCATTATTTGATTCATGCCCTCTCATTTTAACTTTGAAAGGGGTTGGATAATTTTGTAACAAATCATTTTTTAACAAATGAGAGTTAAATTTGAAAGGGGTTGGATAATGTTTTTCATCCTTCTCTTAATGAAGAGGATGGGTACATGATTAGATTACCTCTCATCCCTATTCCATGTTTCGATATTTTCCATAATTGCATCAGAGACAATAAATCTATCAAGGCACTTCACGACCCTATTCCTTGTTATGATAAAATGTTTCTAGGTTTGAACCACCTCAATTGGATTTGGGTCGCACAATTTATGAGTTTCCATCTTCTCCAAGGAAAAAACTAGACAAGGGATCCATTCTACTGATCTCTCCCGAAACTTCCCTTTGTCTCAACACTACATTTAAATCACCTCCAATAATCACTAACTCATACTTGAGTGCCTAAAGATAAAAAAAAAAAAATCAGAATCTTTTCCACATTATAAGGCCCATACACGTTGAAGACTTAACTATAGAGCCCTAATTAAAAGGAGAAAATCTTATTCCAAATCCCATAAGCTAAACTCAAAATTTCAAACCATGAAAGAATGATTCTAACTTGTGATCACTCCTTTAGATTTACCCATAACATCCAAGGAAACAAAAGATGATCTTTTTAAAAAGAAGGCTAAGATATTTTTGGTGTTTTCTCCTTTTATTGTTGTCTCTTGCACCGTCATAATATTAGGGTTATACATTTTTCTTCAAGAGGATAAGATTTGGATGGTGTAGACTCGAGGTCCCTTTTCATTGGTTCACGATCAAATGGGATCTCTACGAAAGTTGGTAATGGTCAACATGGACACCACTATTATCCTCGACATTCACAATGAATTCCAAGCTCAAGACATCACTGATCACCCTAAGGCATTTTATGAGAATACAGAGAAGTATTTTCAACAACTTACCATTCTCTTCATGATCTCTCTCTCTTGGTCGGTGCCCTTCACGAGCTCTCTCTCCTAGTGCCCTCCATGATCTCTCTCTAACCCTGCATCTTATGAGATCTCTCTCGATGCCCTTCGCGAGCTCTCTCTGACCACTAGATCTCTCTAACCTTGAAGCTTGTGAGCTCTCTCCATGTGCTCTCCACAAGCTCTCTCTAACCATGACCTTGATCTCTCTATCTCTTCTTGTGAATGGGTGCGAGTTCATGAATTGGCATGAGCATAAAAGTATTTTCTTTGAATGGGCATGAGTTCATGAATGGGTGCGAGTCTCCTTGTCTAGGTACTAATGAAAGGATATGTTGGATCATATGAAAAAGGGAAGGAAATTAGTGCCAGCTTATAATAACATTAATGGTGAATCACAACCAAGATCCTTGATCACCCATCAATTTTAAAGAAATCATCTTCGAAACTCATAAATAAAAGATAGATTGAAATAAATAAAAAAGAAGAAAAGAAGAACAATAATTCAAATTCTATGACTCTTTGATAAAATAATTGTAAAAAAACTACCCCTCAAAAAGGTTATCATGACATAATCAAGATGTTGAATCATATAGGGTAGTCATTATAAGGAAATAGGAGATAGAGCATAGTCATGAACTTGCTTTCAAGCATTTCCATTATTTGTCAATAAGAGAGAAGCTAAACCACTCACAAAAAGGAAAGGAAAGCTATGATGGAAAGAGATGTGACAGCCAAAGAGGAGGGGTGCCAAGAGATAAGAGGTCACATTAATGTTTTTAAAGGACCTATCAATTTGTAATGGATCATAAAATGTCTCCCCAAGGGACCTTCAAGTCAAAAGAGGTCGCAAAAAGTATTTTAAGGCATACATCAATTCATAATGGATGGTAAAAGATATCTCTATGGGTATGATTGGTGGTCAAAAAAGAGCATTGAGATCTTGCAAAAGGATCTTCTATCCTCTTAACCTTATTTGCTTCAAAAGTGGAATTCATTAAGAAGAAGTTGGTATCTTTAGAGGATCCTACAATGGAGTAGTACATAATTCTTGAGTAACCCCTATAGAACATTGGCATAAAGTATTCAAAGGGATTCAAAAATAATGAACAAGTTCAAAAGAGATCATATTTATCCCCATACACCCTTCATTGATTGAAATAAAGGGCCACACATATTATTTTTGTCTAACCCTTCTTCTATAATTTCCATTTTTTAATGGATTTTTACTTGCATCAATCATTATAACTTTTATTATGTCAAAGGTGTTTCTTTATTATGGTCATATCCACAGTGATTTTTACTTGTAAACTACCAACCAATTTGCACAAACCGCATGTGTGCAACAATTGTTGTCTATCCCATCCCATGTGTCAGTTTATGTTTGCATCATGTGGCAATGGTTTGAATGCAAGAGTTTCTTTGTCTTCTTATTGGGTTTCTTCCTCATTGATGGTGTTTGTTGATGGGGGTCTATAAGATATCATCTCCTCCATAACTTTATCTACTCTAGTGATGGATCTCTCTAAAATGACATTTTTTTCAAACTTGCACTTACTCCCTCCATATTTGTTATTAGGGTTAAGTTCTTATTTTCTAGTTGTTGTATGGTATCCATGTGTTTCATTTTGAGAAATTGAGACTTAAATTGTTGGTCAGAAATAATTTTTTCATGCCACATTAAAGAATTTTTTCTACCTCTACTTTCTACGCCCCTCCTTGACTTTGCACTGGTTATCCATCCAAGGATCTCTTCCCTTGCTTCCTCCAACTAGTATAGGAGGTCTTGTACATTAGTATCATCACTTCCTATATTAGTTTCTTCTTGGGTTTCTTCCATTCCCATTGCAATACTGGAAGGATGGATTTATTTTATGCTATATGTGGTAGGAATATGTGGAGGAGTTGTTAGATCTTGTGCCGCCTGATATTTTGTCTTAGCCCTCAATTGTTTACCTTGAATCTTCTTAGAACATGATGAGCTCACTTTTTTAAGGATGTGAGAGATTGAATAAGGTGAATAGTGCCTTATTACCATACTATTTTTTTGTTTTTGTTAATTAACTGCACCAATTAACATTCACATAGTTTTCTACTATTTCACTATTACTACTTATATCCCAAAATTGATTATGCAAGATACAACCTAGATTAGTGAATTTTCTCTATGGTTTTGTTGGGTTTCTATATTAAGAAACATCCTTTTGAATTCTATGGTGTTTATGGTTAGAATGGTGATGGATGGCTGATTGGTTTCAATGCATTTTTCCTCAATTTTCACATACATAGATGTAAAATATCTACATGGTTTCTTTATGAAGATATCAAATTATTGAAATGGTAGTTGTGATAGGGGATAATTCCCCACTTACTAGGGTCAAATCAATGGCAAAGAAAACAAAATATAATTTTGCTATATTTCTATATCAGTTGTGATTTCACTGCATAATACTTAAGGAGGGTTTGATTATTGAATTAACAAGTCGAGTTGATGTCACATAAGCTTCAATTCACCCACCAATGTCATCTTGCACCAATCCCGCATAGTGAGAAGTGAATGGGACCAACGTTGAAATTTCTTCAAACTGTGCATGTATGTGTCGAAATTAGACATGGTTAGACTAGACACATACCTTGATGGTATGTGAGGGTTTCAAGACTCGAGGATGTGTGATGTCCCGACCACATAATATTTGAGATCGTCCATTTTTTCAACAACGTTCATAATGGGCATCTCATTGTCAAATGTCATTGTTTCCATTTGTAGAATCTTTGTTGGAACTCTCTTGAAATATCATGGAACTTCCAATTCAACCACCAAAAATGTCATACACCGACCCTACATAGTGCGCAATGAATGGGGCCAACGTTGAAATTTATTCAATATGTGCATGTATGCATCGAAATTTGACATGGTTAGACTAGACACATGCCTTGATGGTATGGGAGGGTTTCAAGACTCAAGGATGTATGATTTCATACAGAAACATTTTGAAAAAATTTCAACATTGGCCCCATTCACAGGTCACTGTTGTCCATCATGTACTCTAGCCCTAGTACAATGTCTTTTAATAGTTGTTTCCTTTAAAATTTGACCGATCAGAAAATAAAAAAAAAACAAGGACGAGATGAGACGATATATAGAGTGGGTCTATGAGTGATCTTTGATTATAAGGGAAAAGATCTATTCCATGTCATACACAACACAAGGGAAAATGAATATCGAGTGAACAATTGTTTAACATGTGGAGACCATTATCTCAAACATTGACGCAATTCCTCCATTGATCCAGTTGATATATTGGACCTCACTCAACATTGAACACTACCTAATTATGCATCATGTTATTTGGTATCCCTTTGGAAAAGTATCAATAAGCCCCTCATTGGGTGCTCCCATATCGACATTGACACTCGAAACACCAATAATCAACCTCCATTCCTC
This sequence comes from Picea engelmannii, assembly GCA_009831015.1. Lineage (NCBI taxonomy): Eukaryota > Viridiplantae > Streptophyta > Pinopsida > Pinales > Pinaceae > Picea > Picea engelmannii. The sequence goes on along the minus strand of ML802563.1, from coordinate 80,197 downwards.
TAACAAACTCTACAAATATTTGTAATGAAAAAGTTCATAATACATGTTGTGGTTTAACAATCTCACATTTCCTTGGAATATCCACAAGAATGCACAATTTCTCACACCCTCATACATGGATCAATATATTATCAATGATAAATTGGGTCTGGTCATATTTATTCCTCTCAATGAACTTACTCTATGTTTTACGCTGGTGTTCTTTAGACAATGACTTCAACCCAACATAAAAAAAAAATGATTAAAATAGATTTGACCATGAGTAATATTATCAATAGAAATATACTCCCTTGCAATCCTCAACCTAATGAATAATTGTTTAACATGTGGAGACCATTATCTCAAACATTGGCTCAATCTCTCCACTGAGCCACCCGATGTATTGGACGTCACTCAACATTGAATAATTCCCAATTATGGAGCATGTTATTTGGTATCCCTCTGGAAAAATATCAATAATCCCCTCATTGGGTGCTCCTATCTCAACATTGACACTCAATACACCCTTTGTAATGGCCCTTGGGAATAATATTCCATGTAAACATTTGTGGACACCACAGATGCTTGAGCATCAAGTTCCATAGATTCATTTTTTGCATGCACCCTAGCCTTATCCCAAGCTTCAACATTAATATTTTCAACATGTGCTTGAGCCCCTTCAACATCAACATTTATTCACATGATTTGTAGATGAAACCCTGTCCACAGGACTGTGGGAAGTGTTGTAGCATCTAAGGTAGAGTAGTAGAGAGTGAGATATACTCTGAGGTATGAAGAATCCTTGACCTCAAATTCTAAGACCTTCTCTGGTGATGAGATGTACCATAGGAGAAGATCTATGGGAAAAAGGAAGTAGGTATTTCATGGATTAATGGACCCATATCTCCTACCATCTGAGGTTGAATGAAGAAAACTGAGTATATTTGGGTGTCTCGAGGGGGAATTGGTGGGGTTCTCGGATTTCCCACTGCGTCGTCGACTGGTAGAGGTAGTGCATTGATGGGTAAAATGAGTACAATTAGAAAAAGTACTCCCATTTCCAAAACTAACTCAATAAATGACTAAAATGTACTCTCATTGCCAAAACTAACTAAACTAAATCTAGAGTATGATAAATTGTTTTGATATACTTTKCCATAATGTGATGTAAATTTCTAAAACTTGCAACAACTACATTAACTTATCGGGTCAATGTTCCATATATAGGGCCCTATAATATTTAACCCATGAGTGACATATGGTTATAATTYCAAGGATTGGTACACCATGGATGGTTKTTAGGGCCTATTCCATGGTCGAAGGCTAAAATCCAGGGAATTGAGCAATAAAATTTACTTTATATGCTTCAAAAAAGTCATGCATTAGGATTTGGGTCATCAAACAAGTCCCACTTTCCTTTMTATGTGCCTAAATGACCAMAATATATGAGGATTGCACCTCTCTATTATTACTGTTKTCATTCACCCACCACAAATCKCATCTTGCACCGACCCCGKATAGTGAGTAGTGAATGGGGACAAYGTTGAAATTCTTCAAACTATGCATGTATGCGTCAAAATTCGACATGGTTAGACTAGACACATGGCTTGACGGTATGGGAGGGTTTCAATACTCAAGGATGTATCATTTCCCCACATAATATTTGATATCATCCACATTTTCATCAACGTTCATCATGCTGCACCTCTCATTGTTATCATTCGTCATTCCCTTCTATAGAATCATTGTCGGAACTATCTTGAAATTTGTCATGGGACTTCAAATACACCCATCACAAATTTCTTCCACCGACCCCACACAGTGAGCATTGAATGGGGCTAATGTTGCAATATTTTCAATATGTGCTCATATGCATCAAAATTTGACATGGTTAAACTAGATAGTTTCCTTGAAGGTATGGGATGGTTTCGATACTTAAGGATGTTTGATGTCCCCGCATAATATTTGAGATCATCCATGTTTGCATAAATGTTCAATATAATGGATGTCTCATAGTGAGCATAGTGAATGGGGACTGCCTTGAAGGTGAATGAGCATAGTGAAATTTCTTCTACCGACCCCGCATAGTGAGCAGTGAATGGGGCCACTGTTGAAATTTCTTCAAACTGTGCATGTATGCGTCGAAATTCGACATGGTTAGACTAGAAACATGCCTTAATGGTATGGGAATAGGGTTTCAAGACTCAAGGAATATGTCTGATGCCCCAACCACATAATTTTTTAGATTGTCCATGTTTGCAACAACGTTCATAATGGGGCGTCTCATATTTGTCAAATGTCGTTGTTTCCATCCGTAGAATCTTTGTTGGAACTCTCTTGAAATGTCATGGAACTTCCAATTCAACCACCATAAATGTCATGCACCGACTTCGCATAGTGAGCACTAGTGAATGGAGCCAATGTTGAAATTTCTTCAATATGTGCCTGTATGCATCGAAATTTGACATGGTTAGACTAGACACATGCCTTGACTGCATGGGAGGGTTTCAAGACTCAAGGATGTTTGATGTCCCGACCACATAATCTTTGATATTGTCCATGTTTGCAACAACGTTCATAATGGGCTGTCTCAAATTTGTCAAATGTCGTTGTTTCCATCCATAGAATCTTTGTTGGAACTCTCTTGAAATGTCATGGAACTTCCAATTCAACCACCACAAATGTTATGAACCAACCCCACATAGTGAGCACTAGTGAATGGGGACAACGTTGAAATTTATTCAATATGTGCTTGTATGCATAGAAATTCAGCATGGTTAGACTAGATACATGCCTTGATGGTATGGGAGGGTTTCAAGACTCAAGGATGTATGATGTCCTAACCACATAATCTTTGAGATCGTCCATGTTTGTAACAACATTCATAATGGGCGTCTCATTGTCAAATGTCGTTGTTTCCATCTATAGAATATTTGTTGGAATTCTCTTGAAATTTCATGGAACTTCCAATTCAACCATCAAAAATATCATGCACCAACCCCGCATAGTGAGCATTGAATGGGGCCAACGTTGAAATTTCTTCAATATGTGCCTGTATGCATCGAAATTTGACATGGTTGGACTAGAAACATGCCTTGACAGCATGGGAGGGTTTCAAGACTCAAGGATGTATTATGTCATACAAAAACTTTTTGAAAAAATTTGAACGTTGGCCCTATTCACAGGTCATCATTGCCCATCATGTACTCTAGCCCTAGTACAATTCTCTTAATAGTTGTTTCCTTTAAAATTTGACCGATCAAAACATTAAAATGAAACAAGAAGAGCCCTAGTACAATGTCTTTTAATAGTTGTACTCTGGCTAAGAAGACCCGCAAACCCTTTTTGAAGTGTTGTTATTATATCAAACTTGTCGCAACATCTGTAAAATGAAACATATTTATAGATTTTATAACGTTGCAATTCCGACGATCATTGACCAAATCAAAGTTGACTTGGTCAAAATACTAGGTGACCATTGGAGGGGGGAAACCTAGTTTCCATAATGTCGCAAGTGCGACCACTATATTCACAAACATGGCAAGAGAGATGACTATGTCACAAACATGGAAAGAGAGACGACTATGTGGAAAACGTGGCAAGAGAGACAACAACGTGGAAAGAGAGACGAAAACATGGCAAAGATATGTCAACGTGGCAATAGCGATGTTATCGGGCAATATGAATTTTTTTTTTTTAATTTCCTCTATTTTTCGACAATATGGCCAATTTTGTCCATAACGTCGCAAATAGAACGTCGAGATTTTTACAATATGTACTAATAAAAGAGGTCTATTACCTTCGAAACAAATTTTGCAGTGAGGCTTACCAACATATCAGTCAACCACTACAACATAGATGAGAGGAGAGAATGCTTAAAATACTTGTGGAAATAATGCTAGAGCACAACTCGTGGCCACTTGATACATACATAGGCTTCCATTTAATATTCTTGGCAATACAAATATTGTACTGTGAAATGATTTTGGCGATAGTGACAGTGAAGAAAAAAACCATAACAAACAATAGCTCGGGGCTCAGCCAAACAGAGCAAGCAAAATACCACTACCAATATTTTCATTTCAACCTAGAGAACGAATCACAACAACGACCGAGATGAAAAAAGAGGTGACAACAACTAATACCTAGATTGGTGGTAAAATCCCGCACAAATAAAACTCAGAGCTTGTTGCACCATTATCATCATTTTTCACAAAGAACCAGAATAATAACCCAAGTTGAGCAACATTTATTTTAACCAATAACCAATTCACATGATTTAAAAATAAATAACACCCATTCCTTTCTTTTAAACTGCCAACATTCCACAATAATCACAGAGAACACCATAAACACAACATTGATACCCAGTCAAAAACTCAAGAAAAACACAGGACTCGTGCAATCATGAGCCAAAAGATTGATTCATAATATAGAGGGACCATCATGGATAGAAAGAAAAGATCCATACCTGGAGAAATTGCTTCAAGGAAGAGTTGGCCTATGTTTTCCCCTTCAAAACCTGAAATCGTGGAGCTTCCACAACCAATAGGAAAAAAATGCAACTATGGCTAGGGTGATGGGCTCGAGGGTGGTTTGGACTGACGTGCAATAAATGCATGTCACTTCCTCACCTGAACCTATTCAACTCAACGTACTATCCAACCCATTACGATAACATCAACCATAAATTCAATGCCATATCCATTGTATAGTGCACCACCCGAAACACATCAAAACTTTAATAATAACCATATGTTAACATTACCATATGTGCTTCTCGTATAACTCTTTAATGAAAATGCATAGTATAACAGCTAGGTCCATCACTTCCCATTTGTCAGTATTATATATACATTCAAGGTTTAAATATAATCTTTTTGCCATAGCCTTAGGATTTATCCATAGTTTTTTCTTTCCTCCTTTTGTTTTGATCAAGCTCCCATATCATCATATTATTTTTTTGCATAACATCATGTATAATATTATTAATCAATTTTATAACATAACACAACACCTGTAAAACAACATAATCCTCATACCCATAGCATTTCCCTGTATTGCGAGTGACCATCAACAACATTTAGCAACCATGCATCAATGAACCATGTTGTCATAACGAATGACACCAAGACTTGCATCATCAATTGTAGAAGAATGTGTAGACATTATCATAACATCAACAAGCATATAAGCGTAACACATCCATCATAGCGCCTCTATTCTACAAGGGGGTCCCACCTACTAGTTAATTATTATTATCATAAATAAATAATAGAGCTTAGCAATCCTTTGCAGGCATTATTCATTGTTGTGATTTTAATCTTCAACAACACTCACTCATATAGTGCGCATATCTTGAAGGAAGTTGTAGTTGTAGGAGGAAGGAGAAGAGAGGCGCATGCTTAGTCTTAGTTTATTCTTGGTGTTTTGGTCTTAGTCTTGGCATTGTATTGGCAATCTATTATTGAGGAAGTTTTTGTTGGGTTTTCTCCCCCATGAGGGTTTCCCAGGATAAAATGTTGCGTACCTTGTGATTGTGTTTATTTCAGTGATCCTATTTATGTTCTTGCTTTGGAAATACATTGAATTCTCATGTAATTTGGAAATAACCTAATAACAACAGTGAAAAATTAACAGTAATCACACTTGTTTACACCCAATTCATCACTAGGTGAGCAAATTAAGAGTGCTTACATGCCCAGTTGGGCTCTGCCTGGCATGACAGCTGTGAGGTAAAAGGTTAGAAAGAAAAACAACAAAGCTATTAACAAGAATTAAACTAAAACTAATAAAAACTATGAGCATATAAAACAAATGAAAAATAGAGACAAATGGACCAATATCACCAATGTATAAGCTGATCTGTTGATGAAATCCAAAGGCACAAAGAAGAAAGGGGACTTGGGTCCCTTCTTTATCCAATGGAAGGCTCTTGAGGCCCTCAAAGCTTGCTCTCCTTTACAATGAAAAGATGGAAATGTGGTTGAAAGAACTCCAAGTGTATTCACTCAAAAGAGGGGTGAATAGCTCTATGAAATGCAGCTTGTAATGTTTATTGCCAAAGAATGGGTCCTTAGCAATCTCAACAGCATAACAGTATGAAGAATTCCTTGAGAAAATGGTGGTCACTCATGGCTTTTTATAGCCAAGCATTGGATCATTATGTAACCTCTTTAGAATGTGAAAAGGGGCTCTTTAGGGCACAATTAGGTCTTTGACCAGCCCACCATGAGGATTGAGCTCAGATTTGGTGTCAAATCGACTTGGGAGCTGATCCATTAGTGGTTGGGAGGCCGACCAATTTCAATAAATGCACCGTTTAGCAGGCACGTGGGTTTTTCACTCAACAACCGCGCCTTGTGCACATATGTGCACTTTGTACGTTTATGTTACGTGCATACGCACGCGCACCCAGATGATGTAAAGAGCCTTTCAAATTTTTGGTCATTTGTATAGTTTTTGACCCTTTTGCAATGCTATGGCATTAATCTTGTGCCATGAATGACTCCAGTCCTGTTTTGACGATGTGGAGTTCTTGTCGCCACATGCAGATGAAATTTCAGTGATAACAGATGCCCCCTGATGGATGAGGTTAGGAGCAAAACGTATAGCCAAAATCCATCAATGTTTCTTTTACTGAGAATGGTGTTGTAAGGGAGAGCAAGGATGGGACCATGTAGAGCAATCCTTTGGAGAAGAAAGGAACCTGTAGATCCCGACTTTCCACCAGGTGTGTATCAATATACAAGTGTGTACAAATGAAGCGGGCATGCCCCATGCTCGTATAATGTAACTATGAAGAAAAAATGTCTGAAATGTTGATGTAGACAACTGCAGCACCCTCGAGGGCGGAATGATAAAGGCAGAAGAAAATTCTGCAAAGGAACATACTCTGAACCAGCGGTAACGGTCGTGGAAGTAAATAGCGACGATCATGTGGGCGTTGGTGGCCCGACCAAGTTCAGAGGTCTTCGGCAACTGATGAGAAAAAAACTACAATAGTCACAAAGTAAGACCCACCGCACCATGAGAAAGTGTTGGTGTCGAATGTTATGGGGGTCAACGACATCAGGGAGCAATGGTGTTTCCCCCTGTGCCGTCCAAGAGCTCTCATTGATAGGAGAATGAGAATCAAGATACTGTCGCCCTTTCGAAAAATTTTGCTGATGTCGACAAAAGGGGGACGCGACTCCTAGAAGAAAAGGGCTTCCCGGAATCTACTATGGTGAGGAAGTGGCAGAGGTACATGGACGAAGTCAAGAAGTGGGAAGACGCAAGACTGCCCTTGGCTGGAGAATGTGTGAGACAAACAGTGGCCGCAACCGTGTGACAAGGTCGAGTGTCAGGGGGACGCCAAGACCGAGGATAAGTTGTGCCAAAGGCGGGACAAGTTGAACAAATTTAGAGGGTATAGGTAAGTGATCTGGGTAGTACTCTGAAGATATAGACGATGTCGGCGAGGGTAAATGAGAAGTAATGCTCCAACCAAGGGTGACATGGGTTGCGTGTGGCCAAAAGGAAAGTAGGTCGCCAATGGTGACGACAACAATAAAGGACGAAAAAGAAAGGCATTTGTACAACAAATAATGAATAAATGTGGGAAAGATGTACAAAATACAGAAACGGGTGCCCTAGTGTGAAATGAGTGCCCCAAGGAGGGCAGAAATTTCTGGGAAAAATGATGAAGGGTGGGGGCCCCATTGGCGAGTTTCTGTATGAGGTAGGTGAAACAAAGATAGGTTCGCAGATGGGCAAACTGATGGTGAATGAAATGGTGGGTTCATGACCCTACGGAGGTGCAGGTAAAAAAAGAACATAACCATAAAGCGATGTGTTGGGAGTCCATATGGGAAGCTAGCAAAATGAGGAGAAGAAGTATGTGGTTAATTCGCAACATGATGAAAGACTACTGGGACTCCCATCCCTAAAGGGTAATGAAGAACATCATGAGTGTCAAAAGTGCAAAGAGGTGCTATGAATGAGACAACTCATGTGGGTAAGAAAACTACCGGGTACCAGTACCAAAAATGCGAATGGAGGTGTGAGTACTGCAGAGC
>ML802563.1:3841-17117 GCA_009831015.1 Picea engelmannii | reverse complement strand
CAATGCAACCAGTCCCACACAATTTGGATACTCTAGGAATAAGTTATGATTGTTTTACCTGGAACACCTTCTTGAGACTAGTCAATAGGACTAGTCAGATACCCTATCTTACATAGGGTGTATCTACAAATTTAAGATGACCCGGAATCTGAACATTTCACCACAGATACCTTACTAATTTCTGTAAATATCCTCCATAGCTCAGGGTCTGAAACGTTACAAAATAAATTTATAGTGAAAATTCTGCAATGACTCAGTGCAGGACGATTCCATAACCCTATCTTGTACAGGTTATATCTCTGAAAGTATAAGGCCCCAGGAGCTAAATTTTGAACCCAACGTACCTTGATCTGTCTGCTAAATATCCTCCAAGTCGTTCCTTCTTAAACGTTGTAGAAAAAAATTTATAGTGAAAATTCCAAGGTGTCTCAGATGTAGAAGTGAAACCCCAAGACCTTGAGCTCTGATACCATATGTTAAGAACCAAATATCAATATAGCATATAAAATCCTTATAAAAGTACTCAATGCCTTGAAAAAGAGATAACTTTAGATAATAAGCCTCTTCAAGGGGGCAACCTCCTTTTACCCCACTTTAATGTTCAAGTACAAGATGATTCAAAATGAAAATGCCTCCTTGGTATATATAGGAGACTAGGAGGTATAATTACAATTAATGGCCTAAAGCCGACATAAATAAAATAACATTAGTAATCTAATATGCCCCAATTAAGGGGTAATGAGCCAATATTAGGGCTTAACATGTGCCTTCTCAAACTAACAACCTACTATCTCTCATTCCCCACATGCATGTCCCACCCTAGGAAGAGTGCCCCTTCTATGCTCAATAGTCTCTCGATTTCCCCACTTCCCTTCCAAGGATTCAACAACAGGTCGGAAAATAAGTCTCAGAGCCCTGTAGCTGCAGTTTAGCACCTTCAGGAAGTCAATTCCCAGTAATTCTCTCACCCAGAGAGAAATTGCTCATGGGCCTGACAACCCACCTCTTCAATATCCCACAGGCCTAACAACCCGCTTCTTCAGTCCAGCTCCCAAGCTAACCAACTACACAAAACAAGTATGGCTATGGATACAGATTCAGGAACAATGACAATAAGTATGGAGGATAGTTGACTGTGTGAGTGAATGGTCCTGGTATGGCTGAATGGATGACTGAATGATGGAAGGAATGATGGTAAGAATGATGGAAGGAAATGTGAAAATGAACTAAGTCCCAACAATATGTATGCATGTCCCCAACTTGACACTTGTCATGTTGGGAGCTACTTTGGCCCACTTGTCCCCAAATTTAGAACTTAGAATAAAATAATTATCCATACTTTATGTTTTAAGAAATATTCCTTTTTGTCTTAAGCTCCCTAGATTAGCCCCTTTTTCTTAACTTTTATCCCCTCTCTTTCCCTAACTAGTGGAGTTTAGTCCCCCATACTCTTTATCATGGTCGATCTATGTGCAATGATGTATTTTATATTAATTATGAGACATGTGCAAAAACACGCGCACTGGCCTTTAACATCTAGGCTCTCCAGCCTAATCAAAACATAAGCATCCTAGCTTATAATAATTGGTTCACCAGCCTATAAAACATAGCATATACACAAAGGCTCCCTGGCCTCAACATCGTGCACACTTAAGTTGCTACACGCGGTATCCTAGAATGTGTACACTTCATCATTTCACTGGGCAATACATGCGCGCACTATGCCATGAAATGTGTATATATCAAACAACTCAACAGCTTAAGTGCATTTGCAATTGGGTTCGGCCTTAGGGATATTACAAATTATATAGGGGAAAACATGTATGCACTTGGATGACACTATAGTCTTTCCATATCCAATCTCATCATGGCCTCACACATGACCATCTCTATTGGTATTCATTGCTATAACAAGAGTAATGTCTCATGACTTAACTTGGTTATGATCTCATAACCAACATAACACAATATGAAATTACATTTCTCATAATTTCATTCAAGAAACAAATAATATTTTCATGCTCAAGGCCTCCTTCCTTTAGATCAATTCAAATATTGATATTTGACTGAGGGAATTCTTACCTCCATTCCCTTCAACATGTATACATCATAACAACCCCAAATGCATACCTGCATGGATATTATCAATTTAGTTGATGCTACCTGATCAATTGGTACTTCGTAGAAGCTCATAGGATCCCTTCACCAACCTCTTGATCAACATTTCTACCATCCTCATTGTCTTCATATGGATGGATACGTTAAGAAACAATATCATCATGCTATAATCATTTTTCCTCGATACACAATCCATCATTAGTTTGATTCAGATATCATAGCATCATTATTTCATATATATATATATATATATATATATATATATATATATATATATATATATATATCAACAGACTACTCTTAGTCTATACTCATGCCACCAGCATGTTCACATGCACAAATGCACATCAATATGCATGAAGCATTTGACCTTTCATGCACTCCAATGCATATCTATTTCAAATTTAATTAATTATTTATCTTTGTTGTTGTAGATGGTTATCCTTGAATTTATGTAGAATCTTGTTTCCATGTGCACTTCCATTTTGCCCAATCTATTTTGAACCTTCTAGCCAAGCTCCACTTGGCCATTCTACATTTCCAAACACTAGATCCACTGGCGTTGTCATCTCACAAATGCTTCCTTTATGAAAATAAATCCTATCCTGCATATTTTAGGCTATAATTCTCAATATTCATAGTGCTTTAATATGCACTATTTCAGTTGAACATTAGAACTGCAATCTAATTATCCACTCCCCATCGCCTTGACCAAACCAGTCTCGAAATACCATTCTCATTAATTAGCATTTCAACATTCTGAAATATTAATTTATGTTATCTTTCTAATACTCTTTCTCATCCATGGATTTTCTCAATTTTAAATATTTCTCTTCACTTCATTGGGTGATTCACTATGAAGCATTGTTTGGCCACTCAAGACCACTCTTCTCCAAATGGAATGCTACACTCTTCCCTGATTATGCTACACACTCTAATAATAGATGCAACCTTCTTCCTTTCGATACTATTAGAAAAAAGTTGTTAGATCATATCTAACAATTCCTTCTTCTTGCATCTCTATGCTTGAATATAGAGATGACCCATCCACTCTATGAGTCACACCTCATCTCACGATATCATTTCCCTCTCTTGCAACAAGCTTTGTAGCCTTCACTACATTTGTACCTTGGAGGCTATGGAGTTATCCTTAATTCCTTGTGCATGATTATGACACTCATTACTTTTGGAATTCATGTCTCATGTGAGAATATTTGTTGATTTTCCCTTGCAATACACTCAGACTCTTTAGCATTTGAATACTAATATTACTCTACTCTTCCTTAGACATTTTTCAACCGTGCATCACCTGTCCTATAGCCCCGCACTCCCCTTTGTATCTCTTTGGTGCTTCATCCAATTTCATAATCTTGACCTACTTACCTATACAATGGACCCTAGGATTAATCTAGAATAGACCCACACAATGCTCAATTGTGGAATCTTGTCCCCTTTCTAGGAATCCCTCACACAACACTCTTTGTAGAGTGCTCTTATGCTTACTAACATTGTCCTGTTAGTAAGCTCATAATCTCTTTATGTGTTGAAATATTTCACTTCAAGTGTGCCTATAGGATTATTCATAGGCACTAGCCTAAGACTATACAATTTTACTTACACAACAATCACCTTTGGAACTCACTTCTATCATTTGGGAGAGTTTCTCCGAACTTTGACACTATTTGGAAAAATCTTCACATTAAGTAATTACATGGTTCATGGAATTCCAATTCCACTTTTTATTCAAAATTTATGGAGCAACCCGATGCCCCCCTAGAGAAATTAGACCTTATGTCATATTTTCCTTTGGATTACCTTTCCAATGACCATACTCATGATTCAATCTCATTTATGAGCCAAAATTTATGGCTTCCTGAAATTCCATTCTACTCAATGGTGTCCTTCAAGTTCACTAGAAAAATTTCTTCGAATTCCTTGGGGATCCTTTGGATCAAAACTAAAATATTAATGGACATATGGATTATCCTATCCAATATATTTCCAATGACTACTTCCTTTCCCAATTTTGAACAACGAGAAAAAATTTATAGTCAATTGAATATTGCCAATTCCCCTTTTGTGCACCTTCTTCCAAGTGCAAAATAATCTCAAACGCTAACTTTGGCCACCTTTTAGAGGTAATTATGTTAGGAACCAAGGAAAAATTTCTACATGAAATAGATAAAAATTCTAACATTTAATTCACAACAACTCTCATATTGTCAAATCGATGCTCTAGTCAAAATCTACAACAATCTGGAAATGACAACTTTGCCCCTTTAGGAATTCTCTTGCCTTAGAAATTTGATCCTTGTTTATGTATCCCTTAACCAACTCCTTTGGGATTTTGACAAAATATCAATTGGGTATGCACATTACTACCTTCTGAATGAACTGAGACAATTTCACCCTTAACCAAGCTCCAGACTGTTAGTTATGGCCTGTAGAAGTTTTGATTGTTTTACATTTTTATTCTTGTATGGTACATGTGTCTTATTCCTCTTCCTACACATTTTTACATACCCATTTTACAAATATGGCTCCACGGTTGTCTTCTATGGTTCATAATATTTCCATATACTACTCCTATGCCCAAAATAGACTTCTAAGCTAGGAGTTATGCCCTTTGGAACTAAACTGGTACTGAAATTTTACCCTTACTATTTTGGTTGTAATTTTCTCATACGAGATTTGTGTTGTGCTCAAGATATCTCATTGGATACAATTTCACCCTTAACTAGGCTCCATACTGTTAGTTACGGCCCGTAGAAGTTTGCATGTTTTACATTTTTATTATTGTATGCTACATGTGTCTTCTTCCTCTTCCTACATATTTTTACATACCCATTTTACAAATATGACTCCACGGTTGTCTTCTATGGTTCATAATATTTCCATATACTACTCATATGCCCAAAACAAACTTTTGAGCTAGGAGTTATGCCCTCTGGAACTAAAATGGTGATGAAATTTTACCCTTACTATTTTGTTTGTAACTTTCTCATACGATATTTGTGTTGTGCTCAAGATAGCTCATTGGATACGATTTCACCCTTAACCAGGCTCCAGACTGTTAGTTATGGCTCGTAGAAGTTTTGACTATTTTACATTTTTATTCTTGTATGCTACATGTGTCTTCTTCCTCTTCCTACGCATTTTTACATACCCATTTTACAAATATGGCTCCACAATTGTCTTCTATGGTTCATAATATTTCCATATACTACTCCTATGCCCAAAACAAACTTCTGAGATAGGAGTTATGCCCTCTGAAACTAAACTGGTGCTGAAATTTTACCCTTACTATTTTGGTTGTAACTTTCTCATACGAGCTTTGTGTTGTGCTCAATATAACTCATTGGATATATCTCTCCAAGTTATTTTATTCAATATGTTTGGTACACTCTATTTTTATGGGTTTTGATTGCCTAAAAACATTGTTTAGGGCCTCAAAATCACCCCGCAAGTTAATGACCTTCAAAAATATGAAAATTTTGAAAATTTTCATATAAAATTAATTGTTTGGTTGTTGTAACAACCCTTTAAATATGATTTGTTTATCTAACTCTATCATCCATCGATGATCAACCTTCTCCTGTAGGCATGCACAACATTTTCTCAAAATTGTTGACCTGACCATAGGCCATCGACCCATTCCTTTAGAAAATGATTCATAACACCACACTAAATCGGCCGAACCGACCATAAGCTATCGACTATCAGTCATTCTCGTTCATGAATGAAACACTTTTCCAATTCGGCCAACCCACGACCATCAACCATCCATGTTGGCTGACGAAAACACTTCTCCAAATCGACTGACCTGACCATCATCGATTTCTTGGCTGATGTGGCATGGAATGTGGATGATGTTGTGGAATGAAATGTAGACTCTAACATGGCACTTTTGTTGACATGGAAAGACACATAATCACCCTATTTCCTTCATCATTCGCTTTCCATTTCTCTTGGATGACCCGAACACCTCGTCGAATCGATTGATGCCCGACCATTGGAGATTTCTCTTGCTTGATTGAAACACTTCGTTGAATCAACTGACGCCCAACCATCGACCATTCACAACTTCTTTTTGTCGAGCCCAAGTCTTTGTCAGTATCACTGATCCGACCATTGGGTGTCGACGAATTCTATTGGCGAACTTCAACACTTAGATATTTTTTATCGAATCCTAGATCAAACTAGGTCATTGATCTCCCAACCAAGATGATCTTGATTGTCGATCGGCTCCAACCTCCAATCAACCAAAAACTAATCTAGACCATTGATATTATCCATTTCCTAAACCCCTGAAAATGAATCCCAGTCGTTGATTTGTTGAACCTTCTAAACGACCGAAACCTTATAAATTTCAAATTTATCTCAATGAATCTAATCCATTGATCTCGAGATCAAACATGATCTCGGTCGTCGATTAACTGAACTTTTTCCAGCACTATAGTGGCCATTTAAACATGAAATCTGACCTTCCAAGTCAAATTTAACTTTGCAAATTTGCAAATTGATGCCTCGTATCATCCCTGAGAAGGTTTTGAGGAAATTTCACTCAAACATTGTCCATGAATTTAGGTATTTCACTCTAATTTTTCTTTGCTTTTCCCTAAATGTTTCATAGAAACATTTGTAACAATGAATTTAACCCAAATTCGCACTAGTTCTTGGCCTATACAAGCTCAGTGTTGATTCAGAAGACCTGATACCATTCTATAACGTACCCAGCCTCCAAATGAGCAACATTAAATGCGAAAACTCATCAAATCATTAAGATTTACTACTAATTAATTTCATGCATCTTACTAACTACATATCACACACAAATTTGACTATTTGTCTAATACCATATTCTAAATGTGTCCAATGGCATAAATAAAACCATGAATACAATTATTCAAGAAACAAAAAAATACCCAAAATTCATCTAAACCATTTACACAGTGGAAATAACATCAGAAAAAATAGAAACACGTATCTATTAATAATTAACCAACTAGTTGCATGTGAAGGATGGGCCTCCCAACCATAGGAGATGTTGTTCATTTTATCTCAACAACAGGCCACCCCCAAGTTGAGGCTATGAGTCCACAAGGATATTTGTCTCACTGGTTGTCCCCTCTCCACACACAATAGCCCCAAAACCCAGGTTCTACTTCCACAACAGTCTCATTCCTCCAACTCTCTATTTTCCTGACAACCTACACTACCCAAGGAATGTACCTCCTTCATTGCTCACAGTCCCTCGGGATTTACTGTTTATTTATCAGGCCCCCTAGTGCACTCATTTGGCTAGAAATACCTTAGTTGGGGACTCTAGGAACTCTCAGCTACCCAAGGATTTCTTGCAGTAGCCTTCACAAGGCTCTTGAGTCATTTCCTCAGCATGAAAATGCATTACAAGCTTACAACCTATTTTTCAGGCACATGTGCCTCTTTTCCAGCATAACCACAACCCAATAATGGTTGCCTTCAAGCATGACATTTTTTTTTCTCTTCTAGGCACTTAGACCTCTTGCTTCCAAAATATGCCTGTAAAAACTATCCCCCTTCTCCACACAAATTTCCCTTCTTCTCCCTTGCTTGATTGACTCTCACTCTTCCCAAAGATGATTTCATTTCATCCCATGCTCTCCAATAATTATGGGATGTGACCACTCACACCCACCCTCTTAAATGATTTTAAATGATTGGCCTCCCATACACTCAATAAACAAATAGAAGGTTTACATAATGATAATAATTTCAGGAAAGTGGGCTGGATTAATACCCATGAATAATTCCCCCTTGGACCCTTCTCTCTTGTGGAATCATACCCCCCACCATTCTTCATCTCTTTTGTATCGTATCTAGTGATTATTACTTTTATTAATTATTTCAATGTTCATAATATGCAATTCAACCCTTGGCCACATTAAATCAATATGGGATCTTTTCCCCAACACGTCGATTCACCATCCTAATTCACATTTATACAATTACATTATAATTCGTGGGAATTAAAATCGGGGATGTTATAGAATCAATTAAAATTGGTATGGGATGGTTATTGATCTTACCTTCCACTTCAATCATGGGGGATTGATACTTTGCATGCTTTTTGTTCAAGGCTGCATAAATCCTTGGCATACTTCCTCATATATCTTCAATTGTTTCAATCTTCTTAATGTTGTGGAAAGTACTCATTCTTTAACCTTTGTGAGGTCAGTCCCTCTATAAGTGATTCCCCTCACATCCCCAACATTGTAAATGTTGTTGCCTTGGAATTTTTCCAAATAAAGATGTTGGCTTGTGCTCATTTTGGGTTGATTGTCCTTGTTGATTTACTTGGGAGTTGTTCTTGAAAAATGATGGATTAATTTTTTTTTATTTGATACTCTTTACTTTCATCTTTTCATTCCAAGTCTTTTGGAATATTGGCCTCCCTTTGCTTTTCTCATAGAGATGCTTTGCTCTCCTAATGGCTTCCTCCAAAGTTTGATTTTCTCTCCTTATGGCTTCCTCCAAAGTTTTTCAGTTATTGTATTGTATCTTGTCACTACAGAAGGAGGGAAACCCACTAATAAACGTTTGGATTTTGACTTTCTCCTCCTTTATGAAGTCCACATACTTTAGCAATTCAAAGAATCTCTTCTCTTCTCATGTTTCCCAACTTGAGTTCAAAGAACTCTTTCATCTTTCTTTCATAGTAATGCTTAGAAAAATATTTCTCTTGGAAATATCCTTTGAACTTCCTCCATGAGACCCTCTTCTCATCCAGATTCTTGGCTAGATTAAGTTGATCCCACCACATGGTTTATTTTCCTTGCAAGTGGTAGGTTTCAATTGTTATTTCTACCCTAAAGGGGTAATCATGATGCAGGAAATATTTCTTCATTTCCAATAGCCAGGCCTCAACCTCTTCTCCTTTCCTATGCTCACCATTGAAATTTAGTGGCTTGATATTCCTGAGTTCTCCTAGAAATATGTCTCCCTTGAGCCTTCTCCTTTATCTCCTAACAGGAGACACACTTGGGGTGTTCCCTGGACCTGAACTAGCATGCGATCTTCTAGTGTATTTCTCTAGGAAATCATGACACTTTCTCTTGTTCCTTGACCTCCTGTTATTCCCATGCCCATCCCTTATGCTATGGTATTTGGATGTTGTCACTTGTCTAACACTAGCTTCTTACTTTGTGTTGGAGTCTTTATTGTCTTGCTTCTGTAGCATGTTTAAGATCTGAAGTATCTCTTCTTGAGCCTTCATAATATTTTCATTATCAACCCTATAAATCTACACTTCTCTCTCCAGGCTCATCATAGTTGTTGGCTCCTCATAGTTGCAGGCTCCTTCCTGACTCTTCTTCCATTAGACTATGTCTCAACGTTCCCCGTGTTGACATCCAGACCCATGAATTCCTCCTCGTGATTGTAGGACCCTTGAGAATCTTCCATTGTTGTGGTTGTCATATAGGAACCAAACTGCATTTTTTAACGTCTAAAATCTACAGAAAATGTGCATGCAAATAATTTCCTGTTAGAAAAAATAAATACATACACAATTTGGAAAATAATTCATAATTTTTTCTACCCTTTAATGCCATCAGTCACATTATTTTGAGTTGATTGAAAAATTTTCTATCAAATTAAATTTATGGGATAATATATGGATTCCCCTCCTCAATACCTTTCCATTGACTATTCATTTTCCTAATTATGAGTTCCAAGTAGAAATTTATGGTCTTCAGAAATTTTGGATTGTTTTCCTTTTTTTTTAACCATATATGATACAAGTGTCTTCTTTCCCTCCCAACACATTTTTTGGTACCCATAACTCTAATATGGATCCATGGCTAACTTCTACAATCCATGGGTTTTCCATAGACTACTCCTAGGCCCCAAATTGACTCATGAGCTAGGAGTTATTCCTTCTAAAAGAAATATGGTACTAAATTTTTCACTTAACTATTTAGACTGTAACTTCTTCATACAGGCTCTATTTTTCACTCATAATAGCTCATTGGAAATCTCTCCTCGAGCTCTTTCATTTTAGAAGCAAAAATTTTTGTATTATAAGAACACACTTTTTTGTGAAAATTTGATTTTCTAAAAATGATGTTTAGGACCTCAAAAATGCCCTGCAAGATGAAGACCTTCAAAAACTGGAATTTTCATGAAAATTTTCACTAATTTATTATTGTAACAGTCTTTAGATCCAAACCGTGGATCTCAAAATTGGGATTAATCCCAACCATTTATATTCTTATCCTTTCCAAGTTGTGGCTAGTTCTCCATAATCCTGTTAGAACTCTTCTTCAGAACCTTGCCATCAACAAGCTTCAATTGTTGGGTGCGCGAATTTCCTTGAAACACTATCAAACTCTTCCCATCAAAAAACCTCCATCGGAAATGGACTTGTCTTTCTTGTTGACCTTTTCAAAATCTGAAGTCAAATACCCTATTTGAAGTCCAATACCCTATTAGGCTCTCTCTTTCAGATTCACCTTGTCAAAAACATTCTCCCCAAACAAATCTTCTAACAACCTTCTTCCGAAGACTATTGGGAACCATCCCTTCAAAAGCCATCAGAACTCTCCTTTCCAAAACCATTGGAACTCTCCTTTTTTGAAAACCTACATCTAAATTCCATGTGGGATTCACCTATTCACACAGACTTGTTAAGATATCCCCTAACATGGTGCATCGATGTGGCAACTTACATGGCATTTTCCTCCATCCTCGACCCTTCCACGATGTCATTCTCATTCGATAGATCAGAAAATCAACAATCATGTTGATCAACGGCCACAATCATCTCATGTTCCCAAGTAACACACCTGTTACCTCGCTCATATTGACTTCATCATAAAGTGAAGTTACCCTCGAGCGTCCCGAAAGAACCTTTCCAAAACCACCTTTTTGAAATATTTGATGGTGGATATCACTCGCGTCTGATGGTCTTGATATTTGTGGATATCAAAATTAATTGACCTTTAACTCAATCATACTGACTTCTTCAGGGCATGAAACATGCCCAAACCTTACAAACAAGCTCTCCCAAAAACACTTCCCACATATTCAATGACTGGGAAAGGATCTGGTCGATATGATAGCTCTTGATAATTTAAGCTCATGCCATTGGACTCCTCCTTTTCGACTCAACTTCATTCTTGATTCCAAAGTTCTTCTAAAACCTTATTCTCGAAGGCCTTCTAGGATCAACCCCCTTTTCGTTCCTCTGTGATTGAATCTCGATCATGAATT
Organism: Picea engelmannii; assembly: GCA_009831015.1. Lineage (NCBI taxonomy): Eukaryota > Viridiplantae > Streptophyta > Pinopsida > Pinales > Pinaceae > Picea > Picea engelmannii. Next base: position 5,747 of record ML802563.1, on the reverse strand, counting down.
CTCCAGGTTGAATTAATATGGACCATCGATCCACAAAACTTCACAGTCACCATGAAAATGAATAGGAATTTGTCTTCCAAAGACAAATTTGACTTTACAACTTGCAGATCGATGACACAAATTTCTTCTTTGATTTCTTTAAAGCCAAAATAAATCTAAATCTGCCAACAAATTTGGCGATTTAACTCTGGTTCACCATTTTCCCCAAAATTCGTCAAAATACAAAATCTATAACCACAAATTTTCTCAATTCACATTGTCTCTTAGTCCATACAAGCTCAGTGTTGAACCTTGAGGCCTGATACCATAATGTAATGTTCCCCAACTTAACTGAGGAACATTACTATGCAAAAATACACATAAAATTGAAATTTTTTTCTACTAATTAATTCATGTAGCTTACCAGCTATACTTTATATACACATTTAACTATATTATACCCATAATGAAAAGAATATACATCATTCTAAATGAACATGAATGAAAGTACTAAACTCATTCACAACAAAAAATAAACCATTCACATACACAAAGTTAAGCACAACAATTCAACTCATGGAATAACTCAGAAAATAGATAAACACTTATCTTCTTAAAAAATTTGTGCAACTATCTCCTTGGAAAGGATTTTCCACCCAATCATAGACATGTTATTCCAAATCTCAATAGAAAGTCACCCTTGATTTGGGGCTAGGAATCCACAAGAGAAGATTCCACTCACAACTCAATATCTCAAAACCCGCTGGTGGTCTCCTACAACTATCCTGAATTTCCTCCAACTCTCTTTCTCTTAACCTACCCAACCCAAAGAATGAACCCCTTCACTACTCTCAGTCCATCGAACATCCCATTAGTTTAATAGGGTCTCTTTGGCTCAGGTATCTAGGAATATGTCTTCTTAGAACTCAAGGGAACTCACTATAAGGAAAACCACCAACAAAAATTGTTAGAACATCAAGCATTGATGGTTCATCATACATATCTTGGGTTCAATCGGTCGAGATGTCGACCTACATCTGGATACAGTCGATTGGGTGGTCGACCAAAACACTACACAAGTCGTTTGAGTAGTCAATGTGCCTGTCGGTCAGACAGTCAACCAACAATCAATATAGTCGGGTGGTGTATTGATCAACCCAACAATCGACTATGAGTTGGATGCATAGGAAGTTAGGTCGATCATCCTTGTCGAGCTAACTCGATAGAGAAGATTTGGTAGAGTTAACTCTAACATCTGATGGTTACATGTTGAAAATATCTTCTGAATTCTATGGAAGTTGGTTATATCTTGAGACTATAAAAGAAGACCCCTTGGATCATTATCATAATCATAGATTGTGCAATAGATCATGTAGTTCAATATGTGCAACATGCACTATGATTTTCTAATCACAGTGCACCTTGCTTAAGTGTTGTAAAGGTGCCTTTAGACACCACCTTTTTCTTTGAAATTTTTTGTTCCTCTTCAATTATCTATAGTACTACGTTCTCTATTTCATGTCATGTTCCACCCTATTCCCCAACATGGTATCAAATTCTATGGTTTAAACCTTGACCTGTTATCTGCAAACCTCATTGATTTGAATCTATTGATTGAATGAATCTGGGCTAGAGGTTTGTCGATTGGAACTAATTGAAACAGACCAATTTATCTAGAGATCAAAGATGGCTTCGCAGTTTGATCTTGTTGTTGTAAATGGATCAAATTATGTAGTATGGGCACCAGATATGGAAACCCTACTGAAGAGAAAAGGATTGTGGTGATATACGAAGGTTTCAATTCCAGATCCAATAAATGACCGAGTGAAGTTCGTTGTTGATGGAAAGTAGGATGAGATTGTAGGAGTCATCTGTTAGGATATTTAGACACTTAGGAGTTAGTTAAGATCTACTTGGTCTAATATGT
>ML802562.1:79290-135850 GCA_009831015.1 Picea engelmannii | reverse complement strand
TAAATCAGTTAGTTTACAGTTACTCCCGTTCAGAAACGGTATAACTGTTTTTGTCATTATTTAAACATTTCAATATGAAATCAATCGTACAGCGTTCATTCCCAATATCTGTTTCAGTTTTTCTTCTTTTCTTATTCTTTTCAAATTCCACGTAGCATTGCTTCCTGCTCCTAGCGTCATTCAGTACTGACAACCCGTGGTGCTGTCATAAAATTCATTTATGATAATGATGTTTTCATATGGTGCTGGCCTAAAATTGATTTATGATTAGGATGTTTTCAGATATTTACTTTTCCAGGTTAATAAGACATTAACAATGCCATTACCATGGCATTTGATGAGGACCAGTCAAATCGCTAAGCATTTGTTTGATCAGATTAGGAAGGTAAAGGTATCCGAATAACGTGGCAATATAACTACTCACTCAAGTATTTGTTTCATCCGATTAGGACGGCAAAGGTATTCAAATAACAGGGTTATATAACTATACAGACTTTGAAAATACATTATTATTATTATTTTATTATTTCATACTATATTAAAAATTATTATTTTTTTAATATCTCATAATCATTGTTTTTAGAAATGGCATATTTTCATTATGTTGTTGTAAAGAAAGTCAAAATCATGCTTAAGAAAAATTAGACCCTAAAAAGAGTTTTGGGGCAGCTGAACAAGGACTTGATTGACTTCTATTTGATTTATGAAAAGATTGGCTTCAAAGTGATCTAAGGAACCCAAAGAACAAATAATTCTTGCAAGGAACATCCGATAAAGTATCATACTCAAGTTATAATGACAATTGCAATATTCAATTCAATTGATTTCACAACAGTCAAGTTATAATAACAAGTGCAACATTCAATTTAATTGATTTCACAACAGCGAGGACACTGCAAATCTCACCCACTTATCATGTATATATAATGCATATGTATAACCACCAATGACAAGTATTGCAAACTCAAATACTTATACTTATTGTGTTACCTTCATGAAAAGGGATGATCACTGACCATTAAATGAAAATATAAATATAAAGTGAGGATTTTTCATGTGAAGCACCACTGAAACATCGAACTGTTTTCATATGCCCGGTCATCACTATATTTTACAGCAGAATGATCAAGGTATGATATCAGCAATATAAGCACAGATGTAAAGCATACTAGCACAGCCACGTAATTTATGTGGCTGATTAACGCCGAAAGGCTGGCGATCGCTGGTGATGCCAGCACAGAAATGCGGCCACCAAACGTCAGCTAGCAGAAATGAAACGAAATTTGGTCAGCACAGAAATGAAACGCTGCTACCACTCTGTGCGAATATCTTAATATTTTTTTTTAAACACGATTAGGTAAATGTAAAAAAGTAAACATATAAATGGATGTATTTATAACAGCTCGGAAGTTAATGGATGAAATCAGAGCCATTCATTTATTGTGACGACTAAGAATATCCATAAAAAAAGTATTAAGAACTAAAAACCTATTAAATGTGCCCATTATCAATAGGTGTACTTCAGCGTAATAACACTACTGCAACACTAAATTGATGTTATCGCTAAGGTTTGGCAATTATTTCATTACCCATCTGTGATGTTCAGCCCCATATACATGTCAACAAATCACCCTAAAATTAAGTGTGCGAATTGTCTGAGCATAACCTGTGATGACGAGGTAGTAAATATCTAATGGTGTATTCATTAATCACAAGATATTCTCATGGAGTATAAACGTTTTGCAATGGCAGCAGTAAATTTAAAATTGATTCCACACCTTTATACCAGTGTACATAACCCGTGCAACTGTATAGCACTGCTGTAATAGTTTTCCATTGTGCAATTCAGAGTCAGACTTTAAGCAAAATCACATGTATAAATTATATCTCACTTGTACCAAACCTAGCCACAAAGTGGATCAGTGCTGTGGCAATTCTGTGTGCAAAGTAATATACGTTCAGATTGCAATATTCGATAAATATGCTACGAGTGGAGCAAATGCTGCCACAAATCGGTGGGCATAGGACACATTTATGTCACGAAATCCATACAGTATAATCAGTGATTGACGAGTTTTCGGATGCAATTGGAACTTCAGATTTAAGTATTGTGTGTAAGAGAGAATCAGCGTTTAACCATAAATACTTTAGATTCGAACTTGATAAACAATCTCTATCACACATATATTTATTACTACAATCTGGAATTCTAACTTCGATATTAGATGTATTGCATATGAGAAAATTGCAATGTTTAAGTCAAAGATACACACAATAATATAAGTCACTGCTGTAATAATTCTATTCAAGTCAAGAAAGATGGATCGTTACTGTAGCAAAAATCAGAAGATGTGATCACAATATGCCATTAAGCAATGTGTATATTTCCTCAAACATCAAATGTATTAGTGCTACAACAAGTTTCCAGTATACAGAGGATTTATATCACTTGGCAATTATGGATCAATGATGTAATAAATTCATACGATCTGTGTTTAGCACATCTTAAATTTCAGGTCACACACTAATCAGACTTACACATTAGTTAGACATTGAAAACTCATCTGTATTCTGCAAGCAATTGGGATCACTGTGTAAACCCTAACTGTAACAGATCCCCCCAAGAGACAAGAGACACCAACACATAGGAAAGTTCACAGGGGTTCTTGGAGGTTGCTTGGGATTAAAAAAGGGGGGGGGGGCTGGATTATGGTAAACCAATCAAGTAAATTGCCAGGAAACGATGCTCCACGAGACAGTTAAACAAAACTTTTGCACTTGCATAATCTGGGAGCTAAACAGAAAATTTATAGTTGGAACAGCGGCCAAATTGTGATAATGTTCAGGGTAATTTAGTAGGTCGTTGGTCCTGGTTTTGGTAGTAGTGTAGTGTGGCCAACTAACTTAAGAAGAGAACCAAGGAATGTTGCTAAAACGACTGTCGAAACCAGTATTAAGGGCTCTGTATGTAACACCTCGTTTTCTCCCAAGTATTTCATGAATTGTAATTGATGAATACTGTAACTGTGTCCTATGTTTAATGAAATCACCTACCAGCTGACTAAAAGGGAAGTCTTACAGTACTGGCCACTGGCCATGATACTATGAATGGAGATGATACTATGAATGGGAAGAGGCGAGGGTAATCGGAATTTCCTTGTTTTTCCAAGAATCCCAACCTCCACCAGAATCACCTTGAATGATTAACCTGCCTGAAGTACCCTATTTGCCTTGCTCACAGGAAAACCTGTTAATGGAATTAGAACCTATTTGGGAGATTGACTCTCAAGGCTGCTTTTGGTGGAAGCAAGTTGAGGAACCCGAGGGAGAAATGAATGTTCTAGATCATGAAGGGAAGAGGCATAGTGAACGTGAGGCAGGATAGAAGAAAAATAACAAGTGCTGTATCGTGGAGGAGAAAGAGGGATCGAGAGAGAGCACACTAGACATACCATAGAAGAGAAAACTCGGATGTTTTTGTGAATAAAATAGGAAGCTTTCCCAGAATACTCATGGTCAACATTGGAACAGAGAATACCCTGATCTAGACCACATCACAAAGGGTCGTGGGTTGGTGTTTTTTGGGAAAGAAACTGACAATGGTAATCGGAGGGAACTAGGGACTATGTAGAAGTGGAGGGACTCCCTTGTACACGAAATCTAGCTTGTACGCTAGAGGAGTCCTTATGCTTAGTGGGAAGAGGGGATTTATGTTGTTGCCAATGTAGTGAAGGAGAGCAACTTTGATGACCAAATTCTTAACCTTAAATCCAACTTGTAATAATCCCCTTGTAGTATCATGGTCTGGAATGGATGGGGATTCTTGTAAAAAGAAAAGTTGAAGCAGAGCCTAAGGTTGGGTGGTAAGGCATTCACCCTCCGTTAGGATGAAGTTTTACCTGAAACAATAAGTGTTTCTAAATGTATTTAGAAAATATTTGTTAATCAATATGAGTTGCGTTATGTTCTTAAAAGAAATTTGAACATGTTCAATGAAAGCTAGAATATGAATCTTGTTTGTATAATGAGTTTTTTCTAAGATTGATTCATTTCTTGACTGATTGGCAGTGTCTCTGTAATAAGGATGGGGGACAAGGGTTCGAGGATTCGGGGTTGAAACCTTGTAGACAATGCCAAGAAGGAGAAAAGTTTATTTCCTTGAACCGTCTTGTACCCCTATTTTAGTTCCCTGTTTAAAACCCAAGATAACCTCAATAATATATTTGGTGTGGAGACTTGATCTCGACCATGAGAATCGAAATAATCCTATAAGAAGGAGGGTTGTTTAGAAAAACCCATGAACATGGCCACAATGAACTTTTCGACGAGATTGCTCCAAGTCGACGAGAGTCATGGATTCACTGGTAGGTTGGACCAATGAGATCTGAACCATAGATCATGTCATGATCCATTCCACTTAACTTGTCGGAATGCGACATTCGAAAAGATCCATAGAGGGCACATAGAAGGAACCTTTGATGAAGAAATATTGAATGTGAAAGTACGAATGGACTAGAGCCATAGATCTTCCTAGAATTTTCTTCGAGGAGACATGATACATTGATCTCACCATGGGTACAGCCAATAGAAAACCCTATGAGAGTTGTGGAGCTAGTTGATCACTTAGTGGATATGAGACCCGAGAGATTTTATGGAGGAGCATCATCAACAAAGCCACATGGGATAACAACAAAGCGCCTAGCGTACCTTTTGAGTAAAATTTTAAATTTTGAAAGATGGTGTATCTGAGAGAACTTCTGAGTAAATGATGAATCAAATTTTTTTTAATGTTGGGAGGTTGAACGATCGCGTCAAACCATGAGAGATCAGATTGTCCTTGAGTTATTTGATTTTGGCGTGGATCTGATGATTCGTCTTAAATTATCTGTCATAGACGTTTATTGTAAAAGGACTAAGTAGTTGTAATCTTTTATTTTTGATTAGATAGGTAGTTGGAGGGAACCCTAGAGGACCTCTTCTATAAGTAGATGCATTGTATGCCTGAATAGGGTTGGCTACAGAACTTGTAGGAGATAGTAGTTATTGAATGTAAGTTTTTTTAATTAGGTTGTAGCTATTTACATTTGAATGAATATAACAGAGGGATATTGACCCAATGCATGGTGTTGCTACACTTTACAGTTTCCTTGTTATTTTATGTTTTCATGAATGAATGAGTTATGTTGCTGAAAGAATGAAACTGTGAAGCATTTGAACAAGCTTCAATCGTTTCTCTTTATTAAGTTCATGAAATGTGTGCATACAGTCTGCAAGCAGTGCATAGAAAGAGCCTGTTTCGACTCAAGGGTTTCCCAAGAGTATTGTCTCAGATAAGGACACTAAATTTGTTGTTCATTTATGGAGAACATTATGGAAGAAGCTCGAGACAAAAATGTATTTTAGTTCAACATATCACCCTCAAATAGATGGACAGATGGAGGTGGTAAATCGGAGCTTGGAAAATTTGTTGAGAAGTTTGGTCACTCAACATCATAGCCAATGGGATCAAATTCTGTCAGAAGCTGAGTTTGCATACAATGACTCACCAAACAGAAGTACAGGAAAAATCCTATTTCAGATAGTGTATGGGATGATGACAAGAGGGGTATAAAAATTGAGAGACATGGAGCAGAGTGAATTCATAAGCATTGGAGCATAAGACTTCGTTGTTGAGATGCAGAATATTCATAATCAGATCAAGGAGCAGTTGCAGAACAACAATGTATAGTATAAACGCAGGGTTGATCAACAAATAAGAGAACTTCAATTTGAAGTGGGCGATCAAGTTTTAGCACACTTGAGGAAAGAAAGGTTCCCAAGAGGAACATATAACAAGTTGAAGCTGTAGAATATTAGACCATGCAAGATCCTAAGAAAATATGGTAACAATGCTTATGCGATAGAGCTTCCAGAGGATGTGGGAATATCACCCATATTCAACATTTCAGACTTGTATCCTTACAGGTAAGATGACACAAAAAGTTCATAAGATCAAGAGAATATTCAATGGGAGAAGCAGATGCCTATAGCAAAAAAGCCACAGATGGAGAAGATCATTGATCAGACGATTGGAAACAAGACCAGGAGGAAGACCTATTTTGAATATTTGGTCAAGTGGAAGGGACACCCGATAGAATATGACAATTGGTTAAGTGAAGCTGAGTTCCAGAAGCATGGAGGGTCAGTGTAGGAGCTCATGAACATGAATCCATGAATTTTCTGACCAGAGGAGTATGATGCAAGAGCATCGTCGGCAAAGCCACATGGGATAACAACACAGTGCCTAGCGCCTTTTGAGTAAAATTTTAAATTTTGAAAGATGGTGTATCTCATAGAACTTCTCAGTAAATGATGAATCAGAGAAGTTTTAATGCTGGGAGGTTGAACGATCACCTCAAACTAGGAGAGATCAGATCGTCCTTGACTTATTTAATTTTTTTGTGGTTCTAATGATTTGTATTAAATTATTTGTAACAGATGTTTATTGTAATAGGAATAAGTAGCTGTAAGATTTTATTTCTGATCAGATAGGTAGTTAGAGGGAACCTTAGAGGACCTCTTGTATAAGTAGATGCATTGTATGCCTGAATAGGGTTGGCTGCAGAATTTGTAGGAGATAAGTGTTACTGAATGTAATTTCTTTTTATCAGGTTGTATCCAATTACATTTGAATGAATATAACAGAGGTATATTGACCCAATGCATGGTGTTTCTATTGTTTACAATTTCCCTGTTATTTTTTGTTTTAATGAATGAATGTTGTTATGTTACTGAAAGAATGAAACTGTGAAGCATTTAAATAAGCTTCAATTGTTTCTCTTTGTTGATTTCATGCAAGGTATGAATACAGTCTGCAAGGAGTGCATAGACAGAGTTTGTTTCGACTCAAAATATCAAAAAATATAGCGTGAAACATTCATTTGGAAGGAGTGCAATGAGACTGTTGCAACGTGTTCACAGTCACCCACCAGAAGCTAGGTCCTGCGTAAGAATCTGTTGCAAGGAGTGTAGAGATTGGAAGTTTGACGAAGTGTCGAAGTAGCCTTGTAAGGAGTCAAAGGGTTTGAGGAATAAATATCAAGAGAGGTAGCGGGGGTAAATATTCAAAGAGAGTGGAACTATGAAGGTTTCATGAGTTATCGTCCAAGATCCATCCAGGAGGGAGAGCGATCGTTCTAGATTGTTGGATCTAGCCAAAGTGCGCGAAATTTAAGTTTTATTGTGCACACAAGAATGAGGGTTCACCGAAGTACTGAAGAGGTTAGGGCCCATCCATCATCTACAGGGACAAGTGGCGTAATATATACAACTCCGGAGAGGAAGCACTTTGGAAGTTTTGTAGACAAGGAGAGAGCCAAATGGACAAAGAGCTGAAGGCTGAAATAGATCCTAGTCGTTGGTCGCCAGGAGGTACATGTCAACAGATATGAGACTTTCAGGGAAGGTCACTTCAGAAGATTTCAATTGTGGAGTGTGAAAAACTCCCGAAGTCCCAAAGTCCGAAGTAGATTATAACCATCAGATCCAGAAGGAAACGTGGTGGAAATCTATTGTCTTCAGGTGAAACCACTCCGGGAGAAAACGAGTGTGCAGGAGTTGAAACTCCTGAAGGTCGAAGAGCCGAAGTGAATTGTCGACATTAGATCCAGAAGGACACACGTCGAGAGATCATGTGTTTTGGGTGGAATTACTTCGGGAGGAAGCAAGTGAGAAGAGTTTGAAACTCCTGAAGCCTGAAGAGCCGAAGTTAATCGTAGTCATCGATCTGCGGGAGACACGCGTCATTAGATCGTGGAATCTAGGTGAAATCGCTCTGGGAGAAACTGAGTGTGGATAATTTGATACTTTCGAAGGCCGAAGTCCCGAAGTTGACCAGAGCCATTGATTTGGGTGGATGTGCAATGCTTGATTTAGAACTTCGGGTACAAAATACTATGGGGGAAAGAGAAGGTTGGAACATCTCGAACTACCAAAGCGTGGAGTCCCAAAGTAGATATCGACCATTGGTTGAGAAGAATCACGAGGACCGTTCATCTGGTCTCGGTCAAAATTTATGAAGTCATGAAGCACCAGGAGGTTAAGCCTCAGGTCACAGCTCGAGGTAGCATGCAAATAAGGGCTAGCGGAAGGAGCTAGCACCCATTGGTGTTGAGATTTGGAAAAAGTGCCAAGAAAGAAAGGCCCGTAGGTAACCGTCAATCTATGAACGAAAATCGATGGTGGGGAAACATTGTGGAGCGCAGAGGTGAAATTAGTGAACATGCTAGTTCATGGCCCATAATTCACCAATGTTGTTGATCTCGTTGGGATGAGGGATCAACGACCACGATTAAATTGAGTTGGGCGAGTACTTTTCTGATTGCAGAGATTGAGCCCTCCGATAAAGAGAGAGCACGTTGGTGCCCCACAATAACTGTGAAATGTTGATCGATGAACAAATCGATAATGACCATATCATGACCATGAAAATTGGAGGGATGACGAAACATGATCAGACCGGAGCTAGGCGAGTGCCATATGACCTGTACCTTGAGTAATAATAGGACCTTTGTTATATTTAGTTTGAGACCAGCAAGGTTTCGAGGAGCTAATCCAGCTCGAGGAGATTAAGATCCTTGATTGGGAGGTTGCACAACCCTAAGGGAGAGTACAAGGTGTGTGGGTCAAGATTCCTCATCGTTAGATCTATATTCTGAAATTTGCTAGATCTATTAGAATAATCTAGTTAATAAATAATTGTTCACGAGGAAGAAAAAACTTAGAGAAGAGGTAATTCCCAATGGGAAAATATCAAGTTAACGAGGGCCACTCATCTACCAAGGTGTCCACCAAATAATATCTCAGTTGTAAATCTTGTCATGGAATGCATGTGTCATGTGATGGGAGGGGATTGGGTGAGACCACTACATGTCATATGGTTTAGGGGTTCCGAGTGAATCGAGAAAGTTGTTTCCCCTGAATCTCATCCCTTGCATCTAGTGGGAGTGAGTCTATTAGAAATAATTGATTGGAAGAAAGGTTGGGGTTGCAAATCTTGTATTCGTGATGAGGGAGAGTCTGACCTTTTTTCATCCATTGATTAATGTGCATTGAGTGAGACATAACTGTCAATCCATCAATCTAGATAATTTCATCTCCCAATTGCATAGAAGTTTTCCTACGAAATATTGCTAATGGGGTGTGTCATGTTCAAGGAATTGTCACTACCACAGTAATGCACACACCCACATGTTCATATAAGTAGGTGGCGTGGAATATTCCACGTCGAATCGACGTAGGACATATAACATCATAGAAGGTAAATCCCTATAGACATTAGAAGGCCATTATGATTGGATGAGAACCAATTTCTAATTGCATAGATGACGGATGGAATGCAACACATGAGCAGTTTTCCATTTGTCGGGGTTAATACCCGAGATCAAAGCCATAGTGGGAAGAGGAATTTTGACATCCCACTAGCCTAAATAGGGTTTAGTGGGTCATGTTTGTTACACTTTATACCTACAATATATTTTTTTAATGAGGGTATAACCAAAGCTGAAAGGATACTATGCATACAAACATGGGTTTGTTGGTGAAGTTTAGGGCCCAAATTACTTGCTTATATGGAAAAGGATGAAATTATTTTGAAAGGTTGATCTCAAAAAATGGTAATGGCCTCGTATTTTACAAAAACATTCTTAGGAAAGTGCACGCATAGGAAAACAATGTTGATTCCTTGAGAAGGTACCTATTTGGTAAGAAATGTGGTATATCGACCCTACAAATACAACATATGCTTACCTTAGGGATAGAAAACAATTATAAGTAAAAAAACCATTGTAAAACCCTAGAACCATTATGTTATAATGATAGAATAATTAAACCAACAAGATTGTAAAGTGTATTAGGATATGCAGTAATGCTCAATAAAAATAAAAATTATTGATTTGAGTTTTTGGGGGTTTTGGGTAGTTGCAGAAAACAATAGGACCAGTGTCTTAGAGGTGCAATGGGGTTACTACTTCACCTTATACGTCCAATGGGGTAACTATTTCACCTCAAATAAAACATAGGGTTTATGAAGAGCATTGTTGAAGGGCACTAGGAGGATTTCCCCCTAAGCACCACTCAGGGACTGAATGAATTCTTCAAATTTGCAAGAGAGTATTAGTCCATGAGGAATCTCTATGTGTTCTATACAAGGTGAACTTAAAGGTCAACCAAGAAAAAGGGAAGAGACATGTTGATCTTAAAGACTATTTTACAACATTTGAATCAACTTCATGAGGATATAATCCCCTTGCATTTTTAAACAAGTGGTACTTCTCTTTGTTTTTCTGAAATATGTAGATGATGTTCTTGGACTCGACTGTCAAATGGGAGAATGATAAATAGTAAGCCATAAATCTTTTATTTCTTTAGTTTTTCTATAAAATGGTTCTTAATAACCAGATTTCTCTATGAGTGCAAAATTTGAATGGAAATGGACCAAGCGACTTCTTAACAGTAAAAATGTAAAGAATGTCTTCAATATAAAAATAAATATCTGCTCATCTTAATTATAACATCCCTATGAAACACATGCAAGCATAATATATGACCACATTTCCTCACAATTAAAAGAGTTAAGTGGAGTTAATCAATTTAGAGAACTTTAAATGAGTTTGCATTTAAAACTAAAAAGAATATGATGATAACACTCCAAAAATATCATACTAAAAAATATCAAAGTATGAAAAATCATTAAATTTAGGTCCAAATATATTTCTTTGGGGAGTTAAATACATAAAAGATATTTCACCTTATAAAGCATCTCAGTAAACTGATTTCTTAATGCTCATAAATAAAGCCTCCCAAATGCAAGAAATAAACCTCCCTGAATCAAAAAGACAACCTTGTCTTACATTATTAGTCATATATATGGATGTAAAATACTCCTATTGATATTTTAGGTAGAGGCCTCGAAGAATAAAATAAAAATACACAAAAAAACCTAGGAGAGAAATTGTGTAGAAAAAGAAGAACAAAGAAAACAGAGATGGGTAAAATCATGAATCTCGGTGTCTATTTTCCTTGTTTTTTGAGAAAATAAAATATATTTTCAGAAGTTTTTCAACTTTCAATAAAAAAAAAAGTACTTTTTTATTTATAGTTTCACTTTACTATAAAAACAAAACTTGTCAACCATTTTGTTAGCTTTTAATTGAATTTTTTTTTGAAATTTTTTAATGGACATTTGATATGTTAATTTAGTGATTGTTTGACAATATGCTCCTTAAAAATGAAGCCAATGATAATTATTTATGTTCGCTGACACCAATTTACTCGTTATTAAACTTTTGTTTATGAAAAACTCAATATGTTGCAACAATCTAAACATACTCTATTAAAGTATGACTATAGTTTTTAAGACAATAAATGAATATTATAATTACTACAATCTTTTGAATTTGACCAATATTAAAAAGTTGCATATTTTAAACATGTTTAGATTGACATGAACTATCTCCCTTAATTTTTACTTAAAATTAAAATCTAAAAGTACCCTTTTGAAGAGGATAATGAAAGATTCCCAAATATATTTTTTCCATAATTTTTGATAGTGCATTTTTGTAGATATTTATTTTTAATTTTAGTGAATAATTATGTCATATAAAAATAATATGAAGATACGTTTTTATAAAATTAATTAAAATTACTAATAAACAATTAAATTGAATACAAATTGTATCAAATGAAGGTAGATTCAATCCTTGAAATGTTTGTACTAGTTCTAAAACCAAACTCACGGTATTTTAAAGAGTCCGCTCTAGCTGAAGTGAACACATACTTTTCTGAAAAGTGCCATAGTTATAGGTTTTCGGCCAGACTACACTTTAGATGAAAGTTAGTGTTTTTCAGTCAAAAGTTAGTTTTAATATAAAATTGTTTTTAGATTTAAAATTTATGTTATATTTTTTAAGGGTGCCATTAGATTTAACTTTCATCCAAAAATGCATTTAAGTCGAAATATTTTTCGGTCAAAAATTTCAAGAGTTTGGCCGAAAAAGTGCCAATAGCAATTTTCGTGACCCGATTCTCACGAGAGTGTTACCCTCATTCATGATTTTACTCAGATCTATGTATGAAGATGAGAAAGTTGGCTACAAAATAAAGGTTGGACAATGTTATTATAATGATATAACATTTTATTTGATGGTGCTCTCCTCCTTTTAAAATATGCTCCCAATGCTTCTTTGAAATGCTTTTCCCTAACAATTAGGGTTTTTTTCTTATGGAAATTTCCCACGTGCTTCTTATTGTTAAAATAAATAATATATACTTTAAATAAATGATTTGTTAAACACTTATTAATGAATTGGGTCATTGAAATTCATTCCTCCAAGTGGGACCCACTTCACTCTTTTATAAAAGTTACTTAATAAATTTTTATTTCCAAAATTTGAAGTTGACTTCAAAAAACACATTGATTACTTAGAGTGATATGTGACTTCTTAGCCATGGAACCCATTCTAGAAATCAACTTCAATATTCAAGTTTTCCAGTGATCCATCTTGAGCAACATTTGGAGGTCTAGATCTCAACTTATAGCCTCCAGAAGTAGAGGTTCCAAATAGTTTTCCTAGAAATCCATGAAAAGAGAGATGACTATTATTTTAATTTCTAGAAATTGTATGGCCAAATTAAGCAATTGAAAAATATCCCATTCTATTCCCTGTCATATTAAATTTCCAATGAGGTATCATTTGTCCAAAACAGACTTATGGATCAAGAGTTATGAGCTCTAGAAGGAAGAGACTCAACCACCATTGTTTCGGTTCATTGATAAATATTGTCCCTTGATTTGATTCCACCTTTTTTAGTCCCACATTCATTTAGGAATTGAAACAATAATTTTTTATAATGAACATGCATCCCTTATCATTCATGTGTAAAATAAAGGAACTGAAGGAAGCCTTAGTGTAGCTCTTGTGCCTTAGAAAAATTCATGCCTTGGTAATATTTTGGTCTTCCAATCATTGTCCAATAATCACCCAGTTAAGTTATGAATTCCTCACACATCACGTAAAATCACAAACTAGTAACCTTCCATGTCATTGTCCAGTCTTCTATATCTTTCGATGTGTCACCTGGGGATAGGTCTACCTCACTATAGCCTGTCACCCAAGGATAGGTCCACATCAATGTGACGTCTCCACATATGGTACATCCACAATAAGGCGGGAGGGGGGGGGGACTTAGGATAATAAATAATATTAAAAAATTAAATGGAGTATTTTTGGAGTTACGAGAATGCACTGGTAAAGGAGGAAGGTGAGGATATAAAGCTTATTAAAATGACTATGTATGAGGAAAGGATGTGGATGCAGGACACAACATATGAGGAGGATATTGTGGGTGTGGAACATGTTGGACTCTTGTAATGTGAAGGATGTGTATGGGGGACATAATACATGAGGATTTTGTGGCTCTGGAACATGCTGGAATCCTGCAACATGATTCTCACAATGCATTCAAAAATAGAGTGTAACACCCAGTAAAATGATTAATTCATGAAGAATGCAAAGTGTGTAACATGGAAGACAAGGGTGAAAATTTAGGGTCATACGATTGTTGGTGTGAGACACAAGACATGGGGAAAAAAGATAAGCGCGATTGTAGGTGCAGGACACAAGACATCTGGAAAAAGGGTAATTGAAGAGGGAGGTTGTCCCACATCTGTAATGGAAGACTTAGTGTAAAAAGGAGTAAAAGGTGGTAAGTCAGGAAAAATTACTAAGTGTTGGGGTGTTGCGGGACACAATACATGAGTAAAAAAGGTAAGCGTGATTGCAGGTGTGGGAAACAGAACATGGGGGGGTGGATGTAAATGAAGAGGGAGGATATCCACATCCACAATGGAAGACTTTGTCTAAAGAGGAGTAAAAAGTGGAATGTCATGAAAAATGACTAAGTGTTGGGGAGGGAAGTTATGTGAGTCAGAGAGTCATAGAGTTGTGTGAAAATAATAAAATGGAAATGGAACATGAAATGTAGAAAAGGGAAAATGGAAAATGGAAATATGAAAAATAGAAAAAATAAATGAAAAAATAAAATAGGAAGAGTAAAATGGAAAATGGAAAATGAAAAATTAAAATAAATTATGGAAATGAACGTATGGAAATGAATTATGAAAATGAACTAAGTGGATAATGGAAATGGAAATGGGTTAAGTATGGAAATGGTCAAGTGTGAAAAATATTTAAATATTGAAATGGTGTGGAGGATTGGAAAAATGTCTAGGTATGGAGAGTAGTGAGGAAGGAGAGTAGAGGGGAAATAAAGAAAAATGGCTAAGTATAAACTTTGGATAGTGGAGAACAATGAAAAAATGGAAAAATGGCTATGTACAGGGTGGCAACATGTGGGAGAAGTGCCATATCTTTGGCATATGAGCTCTATTTTGGATTTTGTAAAGTGTTGAACAAAGATGAAAAATAGGCCAATTTACTGACAATATATACATATGTATTTTTCTTCCTTTAATATGTTTTTTTTCTTTCTCTTTTTTTTTCAAAGAGAAACCATATTTTCTATCCTTTTATTTTGAAGAAGTGGATAACAAACAGAGTCAAAACTGTTTGGTTCTTCATGATCAAGAATTGAATATTCTTTAGAAATTTTCAAGTTCAACCAAAAAACATATTGGTCTCTATTTAATGGGTGAAAACACATAAACATATGCCTCCAACTCTAGGACAATAACCCCTGTGGGTTGCTAAGAATCCAAAATCCTTGTCCATATGCCTTCTTCATTAGGCTATTGGGTTATCTTCAAACATTATATCCATATAGAAACCCCTTTATTATGAAAAAATTCAATTAAAGAAACAAACTATGTATAAATAAGATCTACCTAGCCTATCCTGCTTGGAGGAAAGAGACGTGATGCAGGAGCATCACTCCACCTCAGCACGCGCCAGTTGGTTATCACGTTGGTGCACATTCAAGGAAGGGAGAGGCATCGTCCTCTCATTTTTCCTTCGAAAGTTTAAAATGTAATTAAGGAAATTAATGTTGTCAGGATGGGGCCAAGTTGTGCCTAATTTTCACAAGTTGTAGATGAGGTCGCCTTAAGTGGCTAATGGTAGGAGAGATCTTCATCTGATTCGGATCAGATTTCCATCATTCTAATCTGCCTCATTAGTCAGGTGTTTTGAATGGTGATTAGACACCACTAGCTTAGCTTGGAGGGAAGCTCATCGAGCCCCTCTTGTATAAATATTTGTATTGTATGTCTGGTAGAGGTGGTTGGAGTTTGATGAAAAACCATTATAAGCCAAGTTGGAGGTTGATGAGAGTCGAGACTCAGTTTCATTTCAGACTCATGCATTATAATTGACATTATTTCATTAATATAAAAAGAACAGATTTCATTGTTTGTCATTTTCCTGTGTAATGGATGTTTATTTGTGAATGTCATTCATGTATGTTTATACTGTATATGTATGTTAGAATTTGTATGCAGGGGTATGTATAGAATCCTCTATATGTGAGTATGTTGAATTAGCTTTGTTTCTTTAGGCTAAGTGAGAGGAGTGCATGACATAGAGTTGAAACTTTGTGAGCCGGCACAAGGAGTGTGTGTTTGAACTCTTTTGAGTCAGAGGAGAACGTGCCTGGAGGGCACACCAGAATAATTCGTAGACTCAAGGGAGAATTTCAAGGTTGTTGAACACCTTGGAAAGAAAGTTTGCACAAGATTAAGCGTAGCATATAGTTATTGAAGACTTTGTCGGATTCTTCCAGGAGGGCATTGAGAAAGTGTGAGTGCGCACAAGACCAACACATTATGGAGTGTTGGAGACATTGAGAGAACCCAAGAGTTGTTGAATTGTCTGAGGAAGGAAGGATTTGAAAGTGTGCATTGAGTGGGGCAAAGGAGTTGATTTAGTAATTCTATAATTATTCAGGGAGAGACACCTGAAATCTTAAACGAGTGCAAGGAGTGCGCCAAGGAAAAATTAAGTTCACCTTACAAGCTTAGGAGGAAGAGTGTCAAGATGCTAGGAGGCAACTAGAATGTTCGCAGAAGGAGGCAGTATAGCCAAGAATCTTCAAGGGTTGAGATGAGTAAAAGATTAGAATAAACAATGTTGTTACACATAGAATTTCTGCAAGGAGTGCAGAAAAGGGTCGAGAAAAGTCTAAGTCTCGGGCAGAAAAAGTGATAATTATCAGAAAATAGGAAGGACTTGTTGAAGTCTCGAAGGAATCAAATACACCCATCGTCTAGAGGAGACAGGTGGCGATATATTTGGAGGTCCGAGAGTTAGAGCTCCAGAGGAATTTCCAAGAACAAAGAGCAGTCTTCGCAAAGTCGCTAAGGGAGGAGTGAATCCAGACCGTTATATCTAGAAGGGACACGTGGAAGAAACCCATGCAATCCGGATAATTGGTTCTCCAGAATATTTCAGAGGAGAACAAACGAGAGACTCCTGAATCTCAGAGTCTTAATAGACCATATTCGTTGATCTCAAGGAGGAACAAGGATTGTTGATACTCGTGCCATTGAGTTCCTTGATTTGGAGTTCAGGAACATAGGAGTTGGTTGTTTCGGAAAAATCTGAAAGCCCAAAGCCCAAAGTGTATTTCGTGGTTTAGCCTTGGGACACAGCCCAAGGTCATATGATAGAAAGGGCCTAGCACATAGAATGAGTGTCGCCGTCACTTTCTTCAAAGGGCCAAGAAGAGAGCCGCGGGTTTAATAGGACCCGCACTTTGGAGAAAGAGGGACTTGTGATAAATTTGCATTGGGTTCCAATAGGGGACCAAAGAGTTAATTTGACTCAGGTTTGAATTATCCTAAACTGGGAGGTTGCACAGCCCCAGAGGGGAGGGTGGCTACTCCAGAGTGGTATCAGAGCTGAATTTTTGTCTACAAATTGTACGCATAGGAGAGACAGTGGAAGGAGATACTTTGATACCAACAGAGTGATATGAGAGACACATAATTTATTTATGTAAGAAAGGGGACATAGTATGATGCTCTGTGGATACTGTTGCAAGGTGTGCGACAGATGGTAAACAACCAGGTGGGCTGTAGGTGAAGCAATATGGTTACTAAAGTCCATAAGTGTGATCGAAAAGAAGACTTCCCACGAAAAAGAAAAGCGGAAATCAATAAGGAGCTCAATGAAATCTAAGCAGAGATGGAGAAGCTAGCATTGAAAATGCAGAAGGATGCAAAGGTACGTTGGAGATATGAGTGGCCTTTCAAAAGGAAAGCCAGGTGTCATGTTCAGAAGTTGTTGGCCAAAAGGTAGAAACATGTGTTAAAAAGGTGGCTGAGACATGCTAAAAACCTCAGTGGTGAGGGAAAGAGATTTGGCATAGGTCTCATAGATTGCTAGGTGGGAAATGAGAAGGGATCAGTTGATCTCATAAACTACTAGGAGGGCATAGGGGACATCCCGATTTTCCACATGGGTAACGGAGAAGAAATGATCTTAGATGAGAGTTCATGTCATGAAGGGATATTGACAGATGGGAAGAAGGTGGAAGAAAGGCCTCATCCATATGAAAATTCATGTGGAACTTTAAGTCCTGTGAATTGAGGTCATGATAAGTTAAATAATTCCACCGCTGAAGAGAAATATCAGAGGAGTGTTTTTGTCATTGGAGCAGTCGAGATATTCCTGCCAAGTAGTCGATGAGAGGATAACATATTTGTTGCAGAGGTAGCAAAAAAGGGACAATGAGATGAGAATTTCATGGAGGAGGAGGCACAGATATTGAAGTCTTCCCCAATAGAATTGGAGCACATGGTCGATTTGCTCACTCAGTGGGAGATGGAGTTGAAGATATTGGAGGATTGGTTGGAAAATCCGGAACTAGAAGGTGGATGCCAGGGAATAGCTATGCTAGAGGAGACATGCAAACATGAGTTGCAGCTGGAGGAAGATAGAATGGAACTAGCCGAAGAACTAGTAGAAGATGATTTGTCAGAGGAGATAGTTGAGAAACGGTTTAGTAAGGAGCCTGCAGAATTGGAGTCTGCAACAGAGTGGTCAGTCAGTGTCCTGGTAGATGAAAGAAGAATGGGAGATTTGGATTATCTACCCTTAGAGCATCATGAGGAGTTCCATCCGAGTAGTCTGCACAAGGAGAACGAGCCGATGTAGCAACTGGAAGAGGTGATACAAGAGATAAGGGAGTTGATGTTGAAATCGGCAGAAGAATTTTGATCCAGGTGGATATTGGTGGCCACCCACCTATTCCACTTGGACCCCTACTATTGCTTCTTTCAATTTTTCAGTTTCCGTACAGTTTACTGTTTTTAGCAGTTTTTAGGGTCCTGAACTTCTGGAGTTGTTTTGAGGCCTTAAACGACGTTTTTTGGGAAAATGGGGAGCAACATGGATCATAGATTGATGTTGCTCACCCAAAATTTGTAGTCCTCGGATAGATATTTCTAATGAGGTATGGAACGCATCAAACATAGATCGTATGCCAAAGTTACGTCCTTGGGAAGTTGATGTACCAACTTACCCAAACAGGGCCCATAGTCGTGGCGTTTCATCTCCTAGGGTTAGGTCTTTGGATGTTTAGGGTTTTCCATTGTTTCTCAATAATAAGAAGCCTTCGAGCCTCATTGTAACATAGTTCAGAGGCCAGTAACCACCACATCTCTTCTCAAAGATAAGCTACCAACGCCCTAGCTAGTTTATTTCCATTCTATCTGTAAGCATATTTCAGCCATTTGTTATTAATGAAATGAAGTCTTATTTCTGCTACATCTCTGTGTTTATGTGTATTTCTGTATTTTATTATGTTCCTACATAAATCCGGATCGGTGGTATCAGAGCGGTTTGCTTGTTCTCAATCCTTCTTTGCATGTCCCCAAGGAGGTCGGGGTATAAGGAGTTGGGGCTCGATCTGGTTGAACCTTTGCAAGATCAGCCTCACAAACCCCGACGATCGCCCATGGGGGAAGAAAAGAAAGATGAAGGATCATGATATCCTATCAAAATGTTGCTCGAGGAGGCCCTCGAGAAACAAAGGAATGCGATGATGAACAACTTTTCCCAGATTCTTCAACGGATTCCCACTGGTGGCGCATCGACATCCAACAGCCACTTTGGAGGTGCCACTCCTTTTAAGGTACAAGTAAACTTTGACATTCAAATATTTGAGGGCCAAATAGATGAAGATGTCGTAGATATATGGTTGAATCTATTAGAAGGATATTTCTTGGTTCATGACTTTTCCGACCGAGAAATGATTATTTTCGCACTCCTCAAAGCCACCCCCCATGTCAAGGACTAGTGGGAACCCTCAACAGGGTGAGGGGGAACCCTCTCTTTTCTGGGCTGCACCCACTTGGAATTATTTTTGAGACGCCATCAAGGAACAATATCATCCCATGGGGAGCTATGAGGACAAACACATACAATGGACTAGCTGCAGCAAGAAAGGGACCAAGATGTGCATGAGATGACAAATTTGTTTCATACCCTACGCACAAAGTTAGGTATCAAAGATTCAGAGAAACATTTGGTGTTAAAGTACTACATTTGTCTGCACAGATACATTCAGGAGGAAATGGAGTTCCTTAACATCTCCTCGCTTGGTGTGGCATACCAATATGTTGCCAAGATTGAGCAGAAGTTCAAACAGAAGAAGCGAGAGTTTGGGTCTGCGAATCAGAAGCAAGGGAAAGGTACCCCCAAACCGCATAACAAAGGACTAAGCCAAGGTGGGGTAGCCTAGGACAACCCGCCAAAGCCACAAGAAAAGAACAACACCATGAAGCCAAAAAAGGACATGAGGAAGTGGTGTGAGTTCCATAAGAACTCCACTCACAACACAAGTGAGTGCCAGGCCAAGCAGTCACTGGTAGCTGAGATGAAGGCTTCTGAATGAGATGCATGCTCTGACTCTGAATCAAAACCCGACAAGGGAAATGACAGGGGGAAGCAAATTATTGATTCGGAGCCCAACGCCACCGTTTCCACCATGAATATCCAAAAGGAGGAACTAGAAGATCCATAGGAGGCATAGCGTCTCTTCCATTCCAAGATGTGGGTAAAGGGTTCCCCGTTGCAATTCATTGTCGACAGCGGGAGCCAGAAGAACCTCATCTCGGTAGAGGTCATGAAGCGACTAGGCTTGCCAACCACAACACACCCACAACCATACACCATTGGGTGGTTGCACCAAGGAAGGGACCTCCGCATCAACCAACAATGTCGCCTTCCCTACAGCATCAAGTCCTTCATGGATGAGGTATTATGTAACATTTCTCCTCTTGATGTTTTTGATGTATTATTAGGCCAACCATACTTGTGGAAGAGACATGTTATGTATGAGTCTAGGCCTTGTGCTATTATTATCACTTTGAGCAATAAATTGTACAAGATACCGAAGATAACATTGCCTACCACCATCTCTTTGGTTACTGCAAAACAATGCAGTAAGTTCATTTCAAAAACCAAGAATTTTTTTTCCCTGATGCTCCACCCTCAGGGAAAGAGGAATAATGTGGCCATGACCTCCAGACAGGGCCCCGCTGCACGAAAACAACAGATGGATAAGGTCATGGAGGAGTACGAGGACATATTCACCTCCCCCGCAGGGGTGCCTCTACACTACCAAGTCAAGCACCCCATCGATCTGACCCCAGGTGCGTTGCTGCCCAATGGACCCATCTATCGATGCTCTATTATGGAGAATAACGAAATCAAGAGGCAGATTGAGGAGTTGTTGCAGAAAGGTCACATCCGACCGAGTTCATCTCCCTGTGGGAGCCCGATTGTGTTGGTGCAGAAGAAGGATGGGACTTGGAGACTCTGATTGACTATCAGACACTAAACAAGATCACTTTCTGAAATAGGTATCTGATCCCACGAATTGATGACCTTCTGGACCAACTCAAGGGGGTGAAATATTTCAGCAATATCGACTTGAAGTCTAGGTATCACCAGGTACCAATCGAACCCTTTGATGTGTGGAAGACTGCCTTCAAATCCAAGGATGGCCTTTTCGAATGGTTGGTCATGCCTTTTGGGTTGACGAATGCCCCTGCAACCTTCATGAGGCTAATGGACGACATCCTGCTGCCATTCCCCAACTCATTTGTAGTGGTGTAATTGGATGACATTCTGATCTTTATCCAGACTTGGGAAGAGCACCTCCACCACATCCGACAGGTCCTCCAAACACTGCGGAAACACAAGTTGTGTGCCAATTTGGAGAAATGCACTTTTGGCATGACCCAGGTTCAGTATCTGGGATACATTATTGATGAGCCGAGGGTGCATGTCTATATATAAAAGATCCAATTCATTGAGGATTGGCCAGCCCCAACCACCCTAACAGAGCTCCGCAGCTTTTTAGGTCTTGACAATTTCTACCACAGGTTTGCGTTGGGATTCTCTCATATCTCTTGGCCCTTGAGTCAAGTCACCAAGGGAGGAGCTAAAGAAAAATTCTTTTGGTCTGAATCTCAACAGAAGGCATTCGAGGAGTTGAAGCATCACCTCTTCTCTACACCAGTGCTCACATTACCAGACTTGCAAAAACCATTTGAGATAGATACAGATGCCTCTGACTATGCTATTGGGGAAGTCCTTACTCAACATGGGCATCCAGTGGAATATCACAGTGAGACACTTTCCAACATAGTCCGGAAGTATCCCACTTATGACAAAGAAATGTATTCCATTATGCAGGCTTGTAGGAAATGGAAGAATTACATTTTGGGAAAAGAAATGGTCATCCACATAGGCCACCGACCCCTGCAATTCATAAAGACACAAGGGAAGTTGCAGAACGATCACCATCAGAAGTGGTCCACATACCTACAACAGTTTCATTTGAACATTAAGTACAAGAAAGGAAGCACCAATAATGTTGTAGTCTGCCTCAGTCAACCACCCATCGTGGCATAAACCACTATGCTCAACTCTTGTGGGCACGAGACTTTCGATTGGTTGCTTCTCTACACAAGTGATCCAGAATTTGGCCACACATGCAATACACTCTTGGAGGGTAAGCAAGTTCCCAATTTTCACCTCCAGGATGCCCTGCTTTGTCACCTGGGACACTTTTGTGTTCCTTCAAGCGAGCGTGCCAAGATAATTTGGGAGGCGCACTACAGTCGAGTTGCTGGGAATTTCGGGGTTGAGAAAACCGTGGCAGTACTACAAAAGTATTTATATTGGCCGAACCTTCGACACGATTTCGGGAAGTACATCAAGTCCTGCACTACTTGCGCCATTGCCAAACTGACCATCAAGAAGCAAGTCCTCTATACTCGGCTTCCTACCCCTGTCGACCTTGGGAATCCATCTCTATGGATTACATGTCGGGCCTTCCTTCTACTAAGCATGGTAATGACTGTGCTTTTGTGGTCGTCGACCGATTCTTGAAGATGTCCATTATGATAGCCTGCAAGAAGAATATCACAGCAGAAGCCACTGGTAAACTCTTCTTTGAACGAGTGTGGGTACACTTTGGGATCCCACAGTCTATCATATCAGATCGGGACAGTAGGTTTTTCAGTACATTTTGGTCCAGCCTCTGGTCGATGTTGGACACCAAGCTCACCAAGTCCACAACTTTACATCCACAAACTGATGGCCAGACAGAGGTCGTCAACTGGATGATCATACACATTATGCACATGTACAATTCAGAGCATCCACACACATGGGATGAGATCCTCCCCTATGTACAACACAACTACAACCGAGCTCTCAATAGCTCAACTAGCCATAGTCCCTTTCAAGTGGGTTTGGGATTATAGCCACTATGTCCCATTGACATAGCCATGCCATTTGTGGCTACTCAAGAAGATTCAACTCATGTCCAGTCTAAGGCTAACAAGGAAAACAACTTCATTGAGCACATTCAACACATCCGCCAAGGTTCATGACATCTTGGACACAGCCAATGCTAAGTACAAGCAACGACATGATCAACATCGGGTGCCACACAACTTCCAGATGGGGGAGAAAGTGTGGCTGCATTTGCAAAAGGAGTGCCTTGTTGGACCCCACCACAAGCTTCACCCGCTCCAATAAGGGTTGTACACCCTCACCAAGGCTGTATAGGACAATGCCTTTGATATCAACATTCCATCATTCCTTGTTCTGCACCTAGTGTTCAATGTGGACCGCCTTCGGCCCTACTTTCCACCTCTACTAAACACATCCGACAGGGAAAAAAAACTCACACCAATAGAGTTAAATCCAGACTGCATGGAACAAGCCAGAACTGATCATATCATGGATACATAGATCAAGAACACCTTACAACAAAGGATACTACTATATCGAGTTATCAAAGTAGGCCAACTCCTTCACCAAGGCAAGTGGCTCACCAGGGACCAAGTTCAGCAGAAGTTTCCTCATCTCATGGAGGAACTCAACACAATGGGGACCATTGCTTCCTAAGGGGGGAGGAATGATCCAGGTGGATATTCGTGGCCAGTCACCTATTCCACTTGGACCCCCACCAGCGCTTCTTTCAATTTTTTAGTTTCCGCACAGTTTACTATTTTTACCAATTTTTCGGATCCTGATCTTTCGGAGCCGTTTTGAGGCCTTAAATGACGTTTTTTAGGGAAAATGGGGAGCAACGTGGATTGTAGATTGATGTTGCTCACCCAAAAGTTGTATTCCTCATATAGATATTTCTAACGAGGTATGGAACGCATCAAACGTAGATCGTATGCCAAAGTTACATCCTTGGGTAGTTGATGTACCAACTTACCCAAACGAGGCCCATAGTCTTGGTGTTTCATCTCCTAGGGTTAGGTCTTTGGATGTTTAGGGTTTTCCATTGTTTCTCAATAATAACAAGACTTAGAGCCTCATTGTAACACATTTCAGAGGCTAGTAGCCACCACATCTCTTCTCAGAGATAAGCTACCAGTGCCCTAGCTAGTTTATTTCGATTCTGTCTGTAAGCATATTTTAGTCATTTGTTATTAATGAAATGAAGTCTTATTTTTGTTGCATCTCTGCGTTTATGTGGATTTATGTATTTCATTGTGTTCCTACATAAATACAGATAAACTTTGTTAGTAAGGAGAATTTGGACAAAGAAGAACCTACACAATCAGTAGGGAATATGTAGGAGTAGCAACGGCAGCAAAGTAGAGGAGTAGGAGGAAAGCTCCAAGAGAAATTTTGGGATCTAGGAGGATTTCAACAAATTTTGGAAGATCACGAGAAGGAGCTCATGAGTTTTTGTAGACATGGAGTATGATGCAGGAGAATTGCTACACCTAAGCATGCGTCAGCTGGTTATCACCTTGGTGCGCATTCAAGGAAGGGATAGGTGTTTTCCTCTCATTTTTCCTTCAAAATTTTAAAATGTAATTAAGGAAATTAATGTTGTCAATCTGGAGGAGCCAAGTTGTAGATGAGGTCGGCTTAAGTGGATGACGGTAGGAGAGATCTGCATCTGATTCGGATCGTATTTCCATCATTGTAATCTCCATCATTAGTCAAGCATTTTGAATGATGATTAGACACCAGTAGTCTAGCTTGGAGGGAAGCTCATTGAGCCCCTCTTGTATAAATATTTGTATTGTATGCTCGGTAGAGGCGGATGGAGTTTGATCAAAAATCAGTGTAGTCCAAGTTCGAGGTTGATGAGATCCAAGACTCAGTTGCAGTCCAGACTCATGCATTGTAATTGACATTTTGTCATTAATAGAAAAAGAACATATTTCACTGTTTGTCATTTTCCTATGTAATGGATATTTATTTGTGAATCTCATTCATGTGTGTTTATACTATAGATGTATGTTAGAATTTGTTTCTATAGGTATGGATAGAATCCTCTATGTGTGAGTATGAATACTTAGCTCTGGTTCTTTAGGCTAAGTGCAAGGAGTGCATGACAAAGAGTTGAAGCTCTATGAGTCAATGCAAGGAGTGTGTGTCTGAACTATTTTGAGTAAGAGGAGAACATGCCTGGAGGGAACACCAGAATAATTCATAGACTGAAGGGATAATTTCAAGGTTGTTGAATACCTTGGAAATAAATTCTAGGTAGGAGTAAGTGTAGCACAAAGTTACTGAAGACTCTGTTGGATTCTGCCAGGAGGGCATTGAGGAAGTGAGACTGCGCACATGACCAACACATTATGGAGTGTTGGAGATTGAGAGAACTCCAGAGTTGCTGAAAACTATGAGGAAGGAAGGCTTTGGAAGAATTCATTCAGTGAGGAAAAGGAGTTGCCTTAGTAATTCTAGAAGAATTCAGGTAGATCCATTTGAAAGCTTAAGGACAAAGCAATTTCACCTTACAAGCTCAGAAGGAAGAGTGTCAAGTTTCCAGGAGGGCACTAGAAGGTCCATAGAAGGACACAGTAGAGCCAAGAACCTTCAAGGGTTGAGCCAAGTAAAATCTTAGAAGAAACAATTTTGTTACGCGCAAAATTCCTGCAAGGAGTACAGAAAAGGGCCGAGAACAGTCTAAGTCTCAGGAAGAAAAAGTGCTAAGTGTTAGCAAAGAGGAAGGACTTGCAAAAGTCTCGAAGGAATCGAAGTCACCCATCCTCTAGAGGAGACAGGTGGTGAGAGATCTAGAGATCTGGGAGTTAGAGCTCTGGAGGAATTCCCAAAAGAAAGGAGAAGTCTTCACGAAGTCGTGAAGGGTGAAGTGAATCTAGACCATTATATCTGGAAGGGACACATGGAAGAAACCCATTCAATCAGGAGAAGTGGTGCTCAGGAATAAGTCAAAGGAGAACAAATGAAATACTCCCGAAGGTCGGAGTCTGAATAGACCACAGCCATTGATCTGAAGGAGGAACGAGGACCATTGATCCCTACGCCATTAATTTCGTTGATTCAGAGTTCGGGAACATAGGAGTTATATGTTGAGGAAAAAGACAAAACCCTGAAGCCCAAAGCACTTTTCATGGTTTATCCTTGGGAAACATCTCGAGGTCATATGATGGAAAGGTCCTATCAAAGAGAATGAGTTTCACCATCACTTTCTTCAAAGGGATAAGAAGAGATCCGCGGGGTTAATAGGACCCACACTTTGGAGAAAGAGGGACCTGTGATAAATTTGCATTGGGTTCCAGAAGGGGACATAAGAGTCAATTCGACTCAGGTGTTTGAACGATCCTAGACTGGGAGGTCATGCAGGCCCAGAGGGGGGGGTGGATGCGCCATGACACTTTTCAAATGTAAGTATATTTCAAATGGAGTCATTCAAGCGTTCAACCGATTTGTGGAATGAACTCTAGAATTGGGGAACATACCGGGGATTCTATCAAGGAGTGAAAATAATTCCTAAAGTGTATCGAAGTAAAATTGAGCCAGATGTGCCAAAAATATGATTGCATTTCTTGGATAAAAATGCATTGGAACGATGATTCATTAAAATCAACTCCTGGTTGCTCATAAGTTCTGCAATCTTTGGTTAGAAGAGAAGTTTCTCATTTGGAAATATTTTCATCTTATTTCTTATTCCCAACCACATCTAAGATTCCTTATTCATTTGCAATTTCCTAAAAGCATTATTCCTTCATGCAATGACAATATTTTCCATCATTATTCTCAATATTAATTTCTTCCACCAATTATCCTTGTTGCAAATGTTTTTTTGACTTTTCATCATCAATATGTGACCATTGCACACCCATTGAAATATTTTCCACCTGAGCAGCTTGGATGAAATCTTGTTGTGCATCTAGTGGAGACTCCTTAATTTCATTCTCAAACCTTTTTATCGAAATATCCTCATATGGAGTATATGAGAATCTAGAATCTTGCACTTGAAAATTGGAATTCTCATTTTCGTTTTTAGCAATAGGACTTGATTGAGAAACGTTTTTCAATCTTTGATTATATTTTTCTTTCAAATCACTCACTTCATTATCTTGTGCCCATATTGGAGAGGGTGGGTGTGCAAAAACATTGAAAACAATGGATAGGGAATATGGGTGCACTCTTGGGATGTACATTTTAACAAATAAAGTTTCCAACACATGCCAATCAGAAATGGTCCCAAGAAGAAATGAAAAGAACCATTCACAAGAATTTCCATGCAAAGTTTGTGCAAATAATAAATATATAATATTGTCTTCAGACATATTGAAAATATCACATATACTTCTGAATTTAAACAAATGTTGCTTTGCATCCTCCAAAGTATTATGAATAATATTTTTATAACACCCATGCATCTATTATAAGTAGCAATCTTCTTAAATATCATTTTTGAAACATTGAACCATCGAGAGTCTGGTTCCTCAACAAAATATGAAAAAAATCCTTAGATACCTTGAAAATAAATCATCCTGCTTATGGTTACCAAAAATGTTGATCTTAAAGACTGTTTTACAGTTTTTTAGTCAACCTAGCAATGATATAATCACCCTTTTTTTTAAAGAGGTGGCACTTCACTCTATTTATCTGAAAGATATAGTTGATTTTCTTGGATTGGGTAGTCAGATGGAAGAATTATAAATATCAAACCACAAATCCTTTCTTGCCATATTTTTTTTATATAAAATGGTTCTTGATAACCATATTTCTCCTTAACTGTAACTATTGCTTGGAAATGGACCAAGAAACTTATTAATAGTAAAAAGATAAATAATGGATTCAATATCAAAACACATATATGATCATATTAATTATACCATCCCTCTGAAACACATGCAATCATAATATACAACCATATTTCCTCACAAGAAAAAGAGTGAAGTGGGATTGATCACTTTAGCGAACTTTAAATTATTTTGCATTTAAAACTGAAGAGAATATTATGAGAACACTCTAAAAATATCATACTAAGAAATATGAAAGTTTGAGAAATAATTAAAGTTATGCCCCAAAATAGTTCTAAGGGGAGTTCAACACATAAATGATATCTCACATTACAAAGCATCTCATTAAACTGATTGACTAATGCTCATAAATAAATCACGTCAAATGCAACAAATAAACCTCCATGGATCAATTAGACAACCTTGGCTTAGATTCTCAGTCATATATATGGTTGTAAAACAATCCTATTTATCTTTTAGGTAGATTCCTAGATGAATAAAAGAAAAATACACAAAATCTTGGCCTTTCCTCGGTCTCATACATACAAACACAAATCCTTGAGAGAAATTGCGTATGAAAATAAGAAGACAAAATAAAATGGATATTTGTATTTTTAGATGAGAAAGTCAGCTGTAAAATTAAGGTTGATCAATGTTGTTCTTATGATTTAACCTTTTCTTTGATGGTGTTATCCTCCTTTTAATGAATGGTATGCAATTATATGCATACCATTGCAATACCATGGTATGCATACAATTTGTATCCATACCATGGTATGAATACCATTGCATACCATTGGAATGCACACCATTGCATACCATTTATAGGTTATTTTTAAGGTTTTAGTTGTCTTAGAGTTTTAGTGGTAGTTGTCTTAGGGATTCTCAAGTATGCATACCATTGGTATGGACACCATTTATAGGTTATTTTTAGGGTTTTAGTTGTCATAGGGTTTTAGTGATAGTTTTCTTTGGGATTATCAAGTATGCATACCATTTATATGTTATTTTTAGGGTTTTAGTTGTCTTATGAATTTAGTGGTTGTTGTCTTAGGGATTCTCAAGTATGTATACAATTGGTATGCATACGATTTATAGGTTATTTTTAGGCTTTTAGTTGTAGTTGTCTTATGGATTCTCAAGTATCCATATTATTGGTATGCATACCATTTATAGGTTATTTTTAGGGTTTTAGTTGTCGTAGGGTTTTATTGGTAGTTGTCTTAGGGATTATCAAGTATACTATTGCATACTATTGCATAATATTGCCTACGAATACCATATAATGGTATGCCTTTACAATGGTATGCAATGACAATACCATTACCTATGCATACCATTGCATGCCATTTCAATACCATGCAATTCCATGCAAAGGCAATAACAATGCCTATGCATACCAATGGTATGCATAGACATTGGTATTTCATTTTCATATCATTGCATGGTATTGCAATGGTATGCAATGGTATGCATAGGAAATGATATTTCTTTTTCATACCATTGCATGGTATGCATACCATGAAATGATATTCCCTTGCAATGGTATGCAATGGTATGCAATAGTATACATGAGAAGCCATAAGACAATTACCAATAAAACCCTAAAAATAACCTATAAATGGTATGCATACCAATAATATGGATACTTGAGAATTCCTAAGACAACTACAAATAAAACCCTAAAAATAACCTATAAATGGTATGCATACCAATCATATTCATACTTGAGAATCCCTAAGACAACAACCACTAAAATCCTAGGACAACTAAAACCCTAAAAATAACCTATAAATGGTATGCATAACATTGAAATACCATGGCATGCATACCATTGAAATACCATGGCATGCATACCATGAAATGGTATGCCTTTGAATTGGTATGCATAGGAAATGGTATTGTCTTTGCATACCATTGCATGGTATTGCAATGGTATGCAAATGAAATACCATTTCCTATGAATACTATTGCATAACATTGCATAACATTTCATGGTATTTGAATGTTATGAAATGGTATGCATAGGAAATGGTACTTCCATTTAATACCATTGCATACTATTCCAAAGTCATACCACTGAATGGTACGCCATGGTATGCAATGGAAATGCCATTTCCTATGCATACCATTTCATAACATTCAAATACCATGCCATGGTATGGTTATGCAATGGTATGCATAGGAAATGGTATTTCCTTTGCATACCATTGCAATACCATGCAATGGTATGCAACAAAAATACCATTTCCTATGCATACCATCAAATACCATTGCAATACCATGCAATGGAATGAAATTATATGCAAAGGTAAGACAAATGCCTATGAATACCAATGGTATGCATAGGCATTGGTATTTCCTTTGCATACCATTGCATGGGATTGCAATGGTATGTGATGTGATCTAGGAGAATCATCGTCATCATTTAATGAGGCAAGGTGGAATACAACTCAACATCCATCGCAACACACTTTAACTGGTTTGGATTCTAGGGAGGGTGCATCACTTTAATTTTGAAAACTTTGTAGTTAAAGATCTGATAAGATCTTAAATCTAGATCCATTGTACATATTTTGAGCGCCAACTCATATCTAGATTGTAAATTTTCATTTATTGTAATAATCTTAGTGGTAGGATGATTTTAATTATGATATGTAAGAACTAGAATAGTCTGGAGGGAAGGGTCGAGAAGCCCCTTCATGTATAAATCAATGTAATATATGCCCATAAAAGGCTGCTAGAAAAAGATATTGAATGTTGTTGAAGGTTGTTGAAATCCTTGTAAATATTTGTTGAAGGAATATAGAAGAAGATAATTTCATTCAATTTCTGAGACTGCTTATCTTTGAGTAATTGGATAAACATTATTTTGTTTATCTCTATGTTTTTGTGTCTGTGCATCTAAATGGTTGGTTCAATGAACCCCTAATGCTACTATAAGTTTCAATTGTTTCTCTTCTAGAATCTCGGTGCAAGGAGTGCGGAGGGTGAACCATATACTTGTTTAAAATCTTGGGAGAGATAGTGCAAGTGTGCACAGAGCAAGAACAAGGAGTGTTCCTACACTCGGAGTAGTGTAGAATCTTAGAGGGGAGACGAAGTGCAATGAGTGCACAAAATAGAAACTTTTTTAACTCTTGATCAAGATTAGAAGAGATATTACAAGGAGTGCATAGGTGACTTTTCTAAGCCCCAAGCTCAGGAGAGAAGCGCAAAGCGTGCACCATAGTTTGAGTCATCCAAGTGACGAAGCTCAAGGAGGGATAATGAGAGTAAGTTCTTGAGAGGAGGAACCCTTTTGTTTTCATGTGGACGAGATATGTTCGGGAGGAATCAAAATACCTTGCAGCTATTGGATAAAGGAGAAGGGTCGTGATTGCTAAAACACCAAGTCCTTCTAACTTCGTTGCTCCGATAGTTTTGAGTCACTTGTTGCAAGTTAGGAACAAAGACCCAAAGCTCTGAAGTCCTGGAGTGAATCTCTATTGTATATTCGTGGGTGAATACAAACAATTAAATCCCTGAGTGGTTCGACGATTCAACACTCTAGGAGAATTTGGTTATTGTTGCATAGAGGGGAGAATTCCTCAAAGTCTCGAAGACCAGAGTCAATTTTGACTGTCAATTTATGGGTAAACGTGAGCCATAGATATTGAGTTATTCGACATTCAATTATTAGGGTGGTTTTGGGTGATAATTTGTGTGACGTGGAAGAGTCTCGAAGCCTGAAGCCCCAGAGTCTTTCTTAGTCATATATCGTGCCAAGGATTATGGACCATAGATATGATCCCTGAAATCTTTGGGAGTTCGACGATTCATCTCTTCATAAGAAGTGTGTTGTTTAAAGGTTTGAATGGAGACACTCCCAAAGCCTGAAGTTTCGGTGTGCTGAAATAAACACTTCCAAATTAAGCCCAATGTTTTAGGCCCGAAGTCATGTGTATGACTCCATTGGAGAAATAGGACCCTCGTGAATATTAACTTTCATGTAGTGAGAAAAGAAAAGGCATGTGATAAGAGTTATAAGGGATCTGTGAGGACCCAAGAGCCACTTCATCTCCTGTGTAATTTGATCCTAGACCAGGAGGTCGCGTGAGCCCATAGTGGGGGTTTGCATCAAGTTGTATCGAAACAATAATAAGCTTTGTGAGAATAAATTTTTAGAGTCATGCCACCAAGGAGACGTGGGGAGAGACCTGGATTCAATGCAACTATGGAGGATGAAATTATGCAAGGTGATCATGGACAGTGGAATCACTAGAAACTTAGTATTCATGGATATGGTGGAAAAGATAAATTTGGAGAAAACAACACGTCTGAGTCTGTATAGGGTGTCCTAGTTGTATAAAGGACATCAAGTCATGGTAAGTAGACAGTGTAAAGTTGAGTTTAAAATTGGTAGTTATAAGGATGAAGTTTTATGTGATGTCATACCTATGGATGTTTGTCACATTCTGTTGGGGAGAACTTGGAAATATGATAGGAATGTCATACATGATGGGAGGAAGAATACTTATACCTTTGAGAAAAATGGGTGTAAACATATATTGTTTCCATTAGAAGATAAGGGACTCAAAGATGAGGCTAGAACTAGTATACTTCTCATTAGTGAGAAGGTGATCTTGAAATAAGTCAAGAAAGATCAAGAAAAATGGTTTTTTATTATAGGTAAGCCATGAGTCATCCTTACAAAAACTTCTACGAATGATTTTCCTATGGAAGTTCATGATTTATTGGATGAGTTTGTTGACATTGTGGTCGATGAGTTACGTCATACTTTACTGGCCATCAAGAGTATTAGTCACCATATTGACCTTACTATGGGAGCGAGTTTACTGAAGAAAGAAACATAGAGATTAACCCCTCAGGAGAATGAAGAGGTAAAGGAGCATCTCCAAAATTTGTTGGACAAAGGAATGATCATAGAAATCTTGAGCCCATGTGCAATACCAACTATGTTGAGTCCAAAGAAAGATGGAGGTTGGAGAATGTGCATAGATTCTAGATCCATCAACAATATAACCATCGGGTATAGATTTCCTTTACCCATAATAGATGATTTAATGGATTGTTTTAGTGGAGATAGTTATTTTTCAAATATAGACTTGAAAAGTGGTTATCATCAAATAAGAATGAGAGAAGGGGATGAATGGAAAACAACGTTAAAAACAAATGAAGGAATATATGAGTAGATTGTTATGCCATTTGGCTTAATGAATGCTCCAAGTACATTCATGAGGTTGATGAATGAAGTGCTCAAAGATTTTATTGTGAAGTTTGTGATTTTTTATTTAGATGATATTCTAGTTTTCAGTAAGATTGAAGAGGAGCATTTAAGACACTTGAAGATGGTGTTGAGCAGGAAAATTTGTTGGTGAATTTGAAGAAATTTTATTTTATGAAGACAAAACTTGTGTATTTGGGATTTCTAATATCTTCAAATGAATTGAGGATGGATCCAAAAAAGGTGAGGGCTATAAAAGAGTGGCCTTGTCCAAGAAGTTTGTTTGAGGTAAGAATTTTTCATGGGTTAGGGAGATTTTATAGAAAAATCATTAGAAATTTTAGCGAGATTTTACTGGATACTATAAATAAGTAACATGGATCTTTTTATTGGACAAAATAAGCCAAGAAGGATTTAGAGTGTCAAAATAAAAGATAACAAAACAACCTATCTTAATTCTACCAAACTTTAAGAAGACTCTCCAGGTCAAATGTGATGCAAATGGAGTGGCCATTGGTGCAGTTTTAAGTCAGTATGATAAGCATGTTCCTTTATTAAGTGAGAATGTGAAAGATGCTAATAAGAAGTATTCAATATATGACAATGAATTTTATGCTATAATTCAATCTTTGAAAAAGTGGAGACATCATCTTATCCCAAAGGAGTTTATTTTGTATACTGGCAATCATGCTTTGGAGTTCATAACTAGACAAGAGAAATTGAACCAGAGACATGCCAAATGGGAAGAATTCATGCCGAATTTTACTTTTGTCATTAAGAATATTAGTGGGAGTGATAAAAAAATTGCAAATTCTTTGAGCAAGAGATGTTTAATATTGCAGGAATTCCAAGTGAATACTTTGGGATTTGAAAAACTCAAGGAGATGTACCAACAAGACCCATATTTCAAGGAATATTATGAAGCATGTGAAAATACTTTGTTAAGGGATAGAAAACAATGGATGGAGTATATGATCCATGAAGGACTATTATTCAAAGGAAGTCGATTGTGTATCCAAAAGTTCTCAATGAGGGACAATTTTCTTAAGGAAAAATATAGTGGAGGATTGGTTGGACATTTTGGTCATGATAAAATATATGTGAAATTAAGTTCTTCATATTGTTGGCCAGGAATGAGGTCTAATGTGAATAATTTTGTGGATAGATGAGATTTTTCCAATATGCTAAAGGAAAGAAACTGAACACAGGATTGTATCAACCATTTCCTATTCCAGACAGGTCTTGGGATAATGCAAGTATGGATTTTGTTCTGGGATTTCTAAGAACCCAGAGAGGAAATGATTCTATATTTGTGGGGGTTGACAGATTTTCAAAGATTGCACATTTTGTACTATGTCACAAAAATAGTGATTCTACTCACATAGAGAATTTTTTTTCCAAGGAGAATGTGAGATTGCATGGGTTACCTAGGAGTATAGTTTCAAACAGAGACACCAAATTTGTGGGACACTTTTGGAGAAATTTGTGGAAGAAGTTTGGGACAAATTTGTCTTTTAGTTCAACATATCACCCTCAGACAGAAGGATAGACTAGGGTAGTGAATAGAAGATTAGGGAATCTGTTAAGGAGTTTGGTAACTGAGCATAATAGTCAGTGGGATCAAATTCTTCCTCAAACAAAGTTTTCATATAATGACTCACCAAATAGGAGTACTAGTAAGAGTCCATTCCAAATAGTGTACATAATGCAACCCAGGGGAATTTCAGAATTGAGATATTTAGGACAAGTTGAATTTCGAAGTGGAGGAGAAAATGATTTTGATGCATAAATGTATAAGTTGCATGATGAAATCAAAGGAAATCTATAATATAGAAGCTATAGATACAAGAACATAATAGGCCATAGAAGAAGGGAGGCGAATTTTGAGATTGGAGACCAATTATTAGCACACCTAAGGAAGGAAATATTTCAAAGAGGGAAATATAATAAGTTGAAGATGAAGAATATAGGACCTTTTAAAGTCCTTAGAAAATTTTCTACAAATTCTTATGAGATTGAACTTCTAGAGGACATTGGAATTTCACCAATATTTAATGTAGCAGACTTATACCCTTACAAAATGGATGAAACAAAAGGGGAAAATGATCAAGAGGAGATTCCATGGAAGTGATAGGTTCCCATAGTAGAGAAGCTACTAATAGAAAATATCTTGGATCAAAGAATTGCTAAGAGAACCAGGAGAAAGGTTTACTATGAATATATGGTTAAAAAGGAAGAATCATACAACAAAATATACTAGTTGTATGATTGAAATCAACCTCCATAAGCATGGAAAGGAAGTGAAGGAGCTCATAGATCAGAGTCCATCAATATTTTGTCCAGAGGACTATGATGAAGGAGAATCACCATCATCATTTAATGAGGCAAGGTGGAAGACGACTCAACATCCAACGCAACACACTTTAACTGGTTTGGATTCTAAGGACAACATGTCACTTTAGTTTTGAAAACTTTGTAATTACCATGAGATCTTAGAGTTAGAGCCATTGTATGTGCTACGGGAGATTTTAATTGCAATTAATTCCTTAAGTATTGTACATATTTTGAGCGCTGACTCATATCTAGATTGTAAATTGATGTAGGAGCATCACTCCACATCAGCAGCATGCCATCTAGCCAGCACATCTAGCACGCATTTAATGGAGAAAGGGAGAGGTGCAACCCTCTCAATTTTGAAATTCGAAATTCCAATAAATGTTGTAAGGCTTTTAATTCCAGATCATGCCTTTGTACAGGTAGTGGTTGAGGTTTCATTTAATGGCTACCTGTAGCTAAGTCCATATCAGTCAAAACTAGACATCCATTTATGTAATGTAGCCGTAGGAGTAGGGGTCTCTCTGTGATAGCGATAGCTCAGAGACGGTGGTTGAGGATAAGCTCATGGGATCCCTCATTTTGTAAGGGAGAGGAAGAAGAAATTAGAGTAGAGAGTTAGGAAGAGGGTTCTCAGGTAGAGAGGTATCGAGAGAGAGATGAGACTTGTTACAGTACATCCTTTGTAAACATTTGTATAGACATTTGGAAATTAATACAAAGAGCAGTTTTTCCTGCCCATGAATTGTCTGTGTATGTTTATGCATTTGAATGTCACCTGTATGCTATAGATACAGGTTATAGATAGATTTTACTGTCTGTCTGTGAGTTTGTCGATTTATGTCTAGGTTCTTTAGGTCGTGCAAGGAGTGCACAACATAAAACTGGAAGTTTTGTAGCCAGTGCAAGGAGTGTGCATCTGAACTCTGCAGAGTCAGAAAGAACATGCAAGGAGTGCACACCAGAAAGATTCATAGGCTCAAGGAGGAGCCTCAAGGTTGTTGAACACCTTGGAGGATGAGGAACTATGCAAAGGAAGGCATAGAAAATAAACATAACTATTGAAGGTTTTGTAAAGCTCTGCCAAGAGGGCATTGAGCGAGTGCATAGAGTGCACCAGAGAACTCTATTTCGAGTTCTAAGGAAAGGGAAGTGTCGAAGAGAAGACACTCACAGAGTTGTTGAATACTCTGTAGGCTCTACAAGGTGTGCATCGAGTAGAATACCACCAGGTGGGTGTAGAGAGTTTTCTTTCCAAGAGAACTTCTCAGATCTAATTTTAGCGAAATACTTAGTAGCACAAGGAGTGTGTGAGGGTGGACTTATTCTAAGTCCCAAAGCTCAGGAGGAACAATAACTTTGTGCACAGAGCCACAAAAGAGAGGAGCAGAAGGTCAAGAAACCTTTCAGGGTTTTCTAAGTTGACAAAGCTCAGGAGGGACAGCATTTCTATAACGCAGATGAGACCCGAAGGAACCGGGCTCGCAAGAGGAAGAGTCGAAGGCCGAGACCTTCGATACTTAGTAAATATTCTAAGTCCAGGAGAAGCATGAATCTCAGAAGGAGAGCATGCAAGGAGGATGGATCTGAACCATCAAATCTAGCTACAGATACCTGACAGTCGTTGGATCAGGAAAAGGTGCATGGGGTTTAAACCCTTGGATATCCACACACTTCAAAGTTCGGGGTTTGGAGCGACAAGGGATTTTCGAGTCCCTTCATTGCAAATTCCTGGTTTGCGAAATAGCATCAGCCGTTGGATTTGGAGTGCAGTGGCCCGAGAGCCACTGGATCATGGATACGTGCACAGGAGGAGAGCACATAGGAGGTGCACAGAAGATCAGATCGTGATCATCATATCTCACATAAAGGACAGATAGCCATCGGATCCGGAAAGAGGAGAACGAGGTTTAACCCTTGTATAAGCATCGTGACCACCCATCAAGGAGGACACATGGAAAGTGGTCAAGGTTTCAGGAAAAGTCCTGAAAGATTTCGGTTCCAGGAGGACTGGGCCATTGATCTCTTAGAGGGAGAGATTTCAGCATTTTCTGAACCAGGGATTTGAAAGACAGAGGACAGGGAGGAACGCTCACATCGCGGTTTCCTGAATCGCGAAAGCCAGTAGCACTTTGTCGTGGAATTTCATTTCGGCATTTCGGGACCTGGGTGTTCGAGAGACCAAGAGTCGGGAGATGTGGAGTCCCGACTCGCGAAGTCGCGAAATCCCGAAAGCAGACGACGCCAGAATAGAACGAGCCAGAGCCGTTAACCCCTTTTCATCATTTCGACTATCGGGAGTTGGAGGGACCTGTGGATTTGTTCAAAGGGTTCCAACAGGAGCCTGAAGAGCCATTTTGGCTCAGAATTTGGAATGATCCAGAGACCGGGAGGTCGCAGAGCCCTGCTGAGGTAGGGGGTCTGCATCAATTGGTATAAAAGCCAACAAATTTTCTGTTTGAATATCACAAACAAGAGGTGGACTATGAAGGGATACATTCTGATACCATTAATTGGTATTATATTTGATATTTTCGTCTATAGACTTCAGGCAAAGGAGACAGCAGGTGAAGGAGGAGAAATTCTGGTAACAACAAGTGGAATTAGAAGCAGAGATTCATCTGTATACAGCAGGTGAGAGAAGCAGGGTGTAAATGCTCTGTGGTGATTGTTTGTAGGTGTGCAATAGTCAATAGACAGTGTGGTGGGCTGTAGGAGGAGATGGAGATGCTCTCAGACGTAGCATGATCCATAAGTTTTCCAGGAGGGCAGACAGAAGGTAAAGATGGAAATGGCTACTGAAGGCCATGAGCGTGGTGGAAGAGGAGACCACCAACAAAAAACCAAAGTAGAAACTGGTGAGGAACTCGTTGAGATAAGAGCGAGGATGGAAGAGCTTGCATTTCGAATGCAACAGAGTGCAAGAACATGATGGGTGTATGAATGGCCCATGAAAACGAAGGTGAATCAGCCAGTCAAGGAGTTTTTGACCAAAAGACAGCAAAGGCTATTGAAGATATGGTTGAAGTATGTTGAAAGCCTTAGTGACATGGAGTTGGTTTGCATCTGTGAGCTAGAAGTTGGAGAAACCCTCAGTGATGAGGAAGAGAGATCAGTTTCAGGTCTCATATACTACCAGGAGGACAGTAGTGGAAATTCATATTGCCAGGAGAGAAATGGTATGAGATTAGCTGAAGATCTTGTAAACTGTCAGGTGGGCAGGGAAGAAATCCCATATTGCCAAGTGGGCAAGGGAGAGAAGATGAGATTGTCTGAAAGTATCATGAACTTAGGGATGAGGTCGGGTCAGCAAGGAGTGTTGATGAAGATGGGATTGATTGATCTCATAAACTGCCAGGTGGGCAGAAGTGAACTTTCGAGTTGCCAGGTGGGCAATGGGAAGAGATCAGCAGAAGGTCTCACGTACTGCCAATGGGGCAGTGGTGAAATTTCAGATTACCAAGTGGGCAATGATATGGGATCAGACGATCTCATAGACTTCCAGGTGGGCAGCAGAAAATTCCCAAATTTCCAGGTGGGCAAAGGGAAAGAGATGAGACTGTCTGAAAGTCTCATGAACTCAGAGGAGAGTTCAGATCAGCAAGGAGTGCTGACAGGAGAGAATCAGAAGAGAATTCTAATCATTGGGGGAATTGAAGTATTCCTACCAAGAATCCCAGTTGAGGCTAGAGCATGTGTTGCAGATGCAACAACAGAAGAGAGACAGCCAACAGAAACTATCATGGAGGAAGAAGTGGAGCAGACACTAATTTTTTCCCAAGGAGAAAAGGATGAGCATTCAACAGAATGGCTCAAAATTTTCAGCCAGGAAGCTGAAATAAAGATGACTGCAGCACTGAAGCTTGCAGCAGAAGAAGAAGCAGACAGCATGGATTTTGTTGATCTGTGTGAAGAATTGGAAGCCATGAAGAGAAGGGTGATGGTGCAAAGTTTTCACATCCAACAGGCTAATTTGGAAGAAGGTAGTGGAACATACCAGCCTGGGGAGAAGCTGGAGGAAGCTAAAAGTATGCCAGCAGAAGAAATGGCAGCAGAAAAAATGCCACAGGAAGAAGTTGAGCAACAGTTCAGTGAGGAGACTCCAAAGATGGAGTTTGCAGCAGAGTGGCCACTCAATGCCACAAAGGGAAATAAAGACAGCATGGGAGATCAAACAAATCTACCCATTGAGGAGACAGAAGTGCATCAAAAAAGAGTACATAAGGAGAGCCAACCACTGGAACAGCTGGACGAGGTAATTGAAGAAATCAGAAGGCTGATGTTGATTTAAGTAGGAGAAGCGGTCAACAATGAGAAGCTGAGCAGAAGGGAGCCTGCAAGAGCAGCAGGGCAGTAGCAGCAACAATAGAGAAGCAAAGGAGAAGATGGATAGCTCCAAGGGAATGTTTGGGATCCAGGTGGATTTCAACACTGAAGAAGAGGAGCTCATGATTAGGAGATCATGATTTTTCTAGCTGAGGAGTATGATGCAGGAGAATCACTCCACATCAGCAACGTGCGAGCCATCCAGCACATCTAGCATGCATTTAATGGAGAAAGGGAGAGGCGCAGCCCTCTCAATTTTGAAATTCAAAATTCTAATAAATGTTGTAAGGATTTTAATGCCAGATCATGCCTTTGTACAGGTAGTGGTTGAGGTTGCCTTTAATGGTTACCTGCAGCTAATTTCAGATCAGTCAAGACTGGACATCCATTTATGTAATGTAGTCGTAGGAGTAGGGGTCGCTCTGTGATAGCGATATCTTAGAGACGGTGGTTGAGGATAAGCTCATGGGAGCCCTCATTTTGTAAGGGAGAGGAAGAAGAAATTAGAGTAGAGAGTTAGGAAGAGGGTTCACAAGTAGAGAGGTCTTGAGAGAGAGATGAGACTTGTTACAGTCCAGCGTTTGTAAACATTTGTATAGAAATTTGGAAATTAATACAAAGAGGAGTTTTTCCTGCCCATGAATTGTCTATGTATGTTTATGCATTTAAATGTCACCTGTATGTTGTAGATACAGGTTATAGATAGATTTTACTATCTGTCTGTGAGTTTGTCAGTTTATATCTGGGTTCTTTAGGCCGTGCAAGGAGTGCACAAAAGAACACTGGAAGTTCTGTAGCCAGTGCAAGGAGTGGGCATATAAACTCTGCGGAGTCAGAAAGAATGTGCAAGGAGTGCACACTAGAAATATTCACAAG
The DNA here is from genome assembly GCA_009831015.1 of Picea engelmannii. Taxonomy (NCBI): domain Eukaryota; kingdom Viridiplantae; phylum Streptophyta; class Pinopsida; order Pinales; family Pinaceae; genus Picea; species Picea engelmannii. The sequence goes on along the minus strand of ML802562.1, from coordinate 95,540 downwards.
CTCAAGGAGGAGCCTCAAGGTTTTTGAACACGTTGGAGGACGAGGAACTATGCAAAGTAAGTCACAAAAAAGAAACAGAACTACTAAAGGTTCTGTAAAGCTCTGCCAAGAGGGAATTGAGCGAGTGCATAGAGTGCACCAAAGAAATCTATTTTGAGTTATGAGGAAAGGGAAGTGTCAAAGAGAAGACACTCACAGAGTTGTTGAATACTCTATAGGCTCTGTAATGTGTGCATCGAGTAGAAGAACACCAGGTGGGCGTAGAGAGTTTTCTTTCCAATAAAACTTCTCGGATCTGAGTTTAGCGAAATACTCAGTAGCACAAGGAGTGTGCGAGGGTGGACTTATTCTAAATTCCGAAGCTCAGAAGGAATAGTGCCTTTGCACACAGAGCCATAGAAGAGAGGAGTAGAAGGTCAAGAAACCTTTCGGGGTTTTCTGAGTTGACAAAGCTCAGGAGGGACAGTGTTTCTATAACGCAGACGAAACCTGAAGGAACCAGACTTGCAAGAGGAAGAGTCGAAGGCCGAGACCTTCGATACTTAGAAAGTATTCTAAGTCCGCAAGAAGCGTGAAGCTCATAAGGAGAGCGTGCAAGGAGGAAGGATCTGAACCATCAGATCTAGCTCCAGATACCCGACAGTTGTTGGATCAGGTGAAGGCATATGGGGTTTAAACCCTTGGATATCCACACACTTCGGAGTTCAGGGTTTGGAGCGGCAAGGGATTTTCGATTCGCTGCATCGTGAACTCCCGGTTCACGAAATTGCGTCAGCGGTTGGATCTGGAGCGCAGTGGCCCGAGAGCCGTTGGATCATGGATATTTGCACAAGAGGAGCACACATAGGAGGTGCACAGAAGATCATATCATGACCGCCAGATATTTCATAAAGGACTGATATCCATCGGATCTGGAAAGAGGAGAACGAGGTTTAACTCTCGTAGAAGCATCGTGACCGTCCATCAAGGAGGACATGTGGAAAGTGGTCAAGGTTTTGGGAAAAGGCCCGAAAGATTTCGGTTCCAGGAGGACTGGGCCATTGATCTCTCAGAGGGAGAGATTTCGACATTTCGGGAACTAGGAATTCGAAAGACAAAGGACAAGGGGGAACGCTCGCATCACGTTTTCCCAAATCGCGAAAGTCGATAGTGCTTTGTCGTGGACTGTCATTTCGGCATTTTGGGACCCGGGTGTTCGAGAGGCCAGGAGTCGGGAGACGTGGAGTCCTGACTCGCGAAGTTGTGAAATCCTGAAAGAAGATGACGCTAGAATAGAACGATTCAGAGCCATTAAGCCCTTTTCGGCATTTCGGCAACGGAGAGTTCAAGAGCGAAGGAGTTGTGAGACAGGGAGTCCTGACTTGCGGAATCGCGAAATCGCGGATTCTGAAATTTCGAAAGAGGACCGTGGTCGTGGGTAGTTTTCAGCGTTTCGGCAACCAAAAGTTGGAGAGACCTGTGGATTTGTTCAAAGGGTTCCAACAGGAGCCTGAAGAGAAATTTCGGCTCAGAATTTGGAACAATCCAAAGACCAGGAGGTCACAGAACCCTGCTGGGGTAGGGGGTCTGCATCATAAATGTTCATTTATTTTAGTAAGCATAGTGGTAGGATGCTTTTAATTATGATATGAAATCACTAGAAGAGTCTGGAGGGAAGGCTCAGAAAGACCCTTCATGTGTAAATCAATGTAATTTATTCTCAGAAGAGGCTACTGGAAAAAGATGTTGAAAGTTGTTGAAGGTTGTTGAAATCCTTGTAAATATTTGTTGAAGGAATATAGAATAAGAGAAATGATTTCAATTTTTGAGACTGCTTATCTTTGAATAATTGGATAAATGTTATGTTGGTTATCTCTATGTTTGTGTGTGTGTGCATCTAAATGGTTGGTTGAATGAACCCTTAATGCTACTATAATTTTCAATTATTTCTCTTCTTAAATCTCGGTGCAAGGAGTGCACAGTGCCAATGTAAGGAATGCGGAGGTCAAACCATATACAGGTTCAAAATATCAGTAGAGATAGTGCAAGTATGAAGAGAGAGAGCACAAGGAGTTCACCTACAATCAAAGTAGTTTATAAGCTTAGAGGGGAGACAAAGTGAAAAGAGTGCAGATAATCGACACTTCGTTAAGTGTTGATCAAGCTCAGAAGAGATAGCGCAAGGAGTGAGCAGGTGAATTTTATAAGCCCCAAGCTCAAGATAGAAGAACAAAGTGTGTGTAAGAGTTCGAGTCATCCAAGTGAAGAAGCTTAAGGATGGATAGCGAGAGTAATTCCCCAAGAGGAGGAACCCATTTGTTTTCAGGGTTGAGTGGATGAGATATGTTCAGGAGGAATCATAATCCCTCATATCCATTGGATAAAGGAGAAGGAGAGCAGTTGTTAAAACCCCAAGTCCTTTGGACTTCGCTTCTCCGATAGTTTTGAGTCACTTGTTAAAAGTGAGGCACAGAGCCCCAAATATTTGAAGTCTTGGATTGAATCTCTTTCATAGATTCATGGGTGAATACAGACCTTTGGATCCTCGAGCGGTTCGATGATTCAACACTACAGGAGAATTTGGTTGTTATTGCATAGAATGGAGAATTCCTTGAAGTCCCGAAGCCCAGAGTCAATCCTGACCGTCAATTGATGGGTAAACATGAGCCATATATATGGAGTTATTCAACATTCAACTATCCAGTTGGTTTTGGGTGATAAGTTCTATGGCCTGGAAAATTCCTAAAGACTGGAGCCCCAAAGTCTTTCTTAGTTGTAGATCGTGCCAAGGAGTGTGGATCATTGATATGATCCCTGAAATATTTGAGAGTTCGATGATTTGAATATTTGGGAGAAGTGTGTTGTTTAAAGTTTGGAGTAGAGAAACTCCTGAAGCCCGAAGTTCTGGAGCACCAGAATAAACACTTCTAAATTAAGATCGATATTTTAGGCTTGAGTTCACTTGCACGAGTCCGCTGGAGAAAGAGGACCCTTGTGAATATGAACTTTCGTGCAGTGAGTAATGAAAAGGCATTTGGCAAGCGTTTTAAGGGTTCTGTGAGGACTCGATAGCCATGTCGGCTCGTATGTAATTGGATGCTAGATAGGGATCTCACGCGAGCCCATAGGGGGGGTTTGCAACATGATGGTATGCATAGGTGATGATATTTCATTTGTATACCATGGAAATGGTATTCAAATATTATGAAATGGTATGCAAGGGAAATACAATTTCCTATGCATACCATTGCAATACCACATGCAATAGTATGCAATGGTATGGAAAGGAAATACCAATGCCTATGCATACCACTGCATACCATTGCAATGGGATGCAATTGTGTGCATAGGAAATGGTATTTTATTTGCATACCATTTCATACCATTGGAATACTATGCAATGGTATGAAATTTTATGCAATGAAAATACCATTGCATACCATTGGAATACCATGAAATGGTATGTAATGTTATGCGTAGGAAATGGTATTGTCATTGCATAACACAGAAATGGGATTGCAATGGTAATAAATGCTATGCAAAGGAAATGCGATTGCGGATCCATACCATTTCATACCATTTCCTATGCATACCATTACAATGGTATGAAATGGTGTGCAAAGACAATACTGTTGCATATGCATACCATTACATACCATTGAAATAACATGCAATGTTATGCTAAAGAAATATCATTGCCTATGCATACCATTGGTATGCATAGGCAATGATATTTCCTTTGCATTCCATTACATACCATTGCAAAGGAATACCATTTGTATTGCAATGGTATGCAACGAAAATGGTATGCAATTCTATGAAAAGGAAATACAAATTCCTATGCATATCATTGGTATGCACAGGAATTGGTATTTCCTTTCCATACCATTTCATGTTATTTCAATGGTATGCATATGCAATGGTATGTGTTATCACACAATTTGTACTTTCCCCAAAACCTAAGGAAAGTGGGAAGATATTTGTGTAACACAAGAGTAATCATGTCATTGTCACCTCAACATGGTACCCATTTCTATTTAGGAGGAGGAAAAACCCACTCCAAGGGAGATGTCCCAAAGACCTATGGGTTTTGAGAAAGGGAAAAGGACAAGGTAAACTACCCCTCTTTCTCCAGGTCACTCAAATCAGGCTGAGTCACTAAGTTATGTCTTGACAGATGAAGAAAAGATGAAGTAAAATGTACCTGCCCTTAATCAAGACAAAAAGTGAATAATGTGGTAATTTACAAGTAGAAATTATGTTAGTTCTTCAACAACACATTAATCTTGTGAAAGTAAATGCTAACTAGTAAGTATCTGAAATAGTAAATAAGTGTATAATAACAATAAATTAAAAGGTAACAACTGTGAAATATATTCAAAAAACGCACTTATTCAGAAAACATAACAAGATATTCAAAATTTTAATTGATAATACTTTGTCACATGCAATTTCTATATGTGTCAATCAACAAATAAATTTAACAGACTATCAATGATAATTCTAATAGCAACAGAGCAGAAGTGATGACAACAATAATAACCTTCAAAAATGTACTTTAACGAGGCAATTAGATGTGGATTTTAATTCTAATTTATTGTTCTTTGCCTCATGCAAATTGTGGGATGATTAATATGGTCAATACAACTGATATAATCTGCAAATAATGGCTATAGCAATCATCACAACAAGAGCAAAGTGATTTATAATAACTTCAGAAATGCACTTTGCTAAGGAAATTGAACAAACACTTTAGCATATATTGATAGTAACTTGCCTAGTACAAATTTTGGGTTGCTATAAGGTGGTTTGTAGGCTGATATATATTGAAAAAAATGGTTGTAACATTGAATTATGAGAAGTAATTAAGTGGTTGTTAGTATCCCTAAGCTAGGTTAGTTAACTAGTTAACATTAGTAGGGTAATCAAATAGGAAATTATTTGGAGTTTGAGTTTGAAGATACTTGTCAAAGAGTGAGGTTTGACTAGTTCCTTTCTAAGGGTGGTGGAGTCAATTAAGAGACTTCCTTCAAGGCTTCTAATAAGTGTTTTTACACATAATCCAAGAGGGATAAATACCTAAGAGGAGTATCACCTTAAGTCCTCCTAGGTTTGGCCTCAAGAAGTGAGGAAGCTAGGGTGTCAAGACTTATAGGCCCTAGCACCTCCTTCTTCTTGGATTTTTATGGATGAAAATTACTTTGCACAATAACTAAGTATAAACCTATATAGAGATAGCACTTTAGGGACCTAGGGTTTCACTAGTTACTATATCAATTCAATAATTCTAGGCAAATGAAAAGAACAAAATTTAGCACTTTAAGTTTCTTACTTCAAGCATTAATTAAAACATGCAATTTCATAATCTTGTATGAGAAAGAAAACCATTATCATAAACATTTAAAATGAAAAAGTAAAAATCTACTTGCACCAAGAATAATCATGTAAAACCATGCAAGATTGCCACAAAAGTTCATAAACGTTTGTCCAAGTGACAAAAAACAAGCCTTAAAAGAGTAACACCCTCCGTATTTCAGCCAATAACCCTTAGTAGGGTGAAAATTTCAGACCTCCACTCTCCCAAGTGAGAGTTATGATAAAATGAATGTCACTTTATCTTTATTTATACCAAAATTTGACCTTTAATTATTTTAGGTCAAAATATCAGGGCCGACCTGGCTAGTTTCTTACAAAATTAAATTCTGAACAAAATAAAATAAATTTGCATGTAAAGACCCTCCTAGGGGTGGCGTTGGACCCTTTTCATGGAATGTTGGGCTCAGGGAGTGAAACGTTGGGCATCCAAAAGACAAAACCCTTCCCACACGTGCCAATAACCTGATGATTACCCCTAAGGTGACAACCACTACATGTAGAAATGTCTAGGGTTGTATGGGTGATGTCCAGGGCCTCCAAAGGCCAACTTTAAGGTGGGAAAGGCAGGAATGCATGGATCTAGGTCCACCAAAGTTCCTCCAAAGGAAAGATCCTTCTTCTTCTTATCAAAACCCCTTCATCTTTATCTTCCCCATGGATAGGGTCTCAATATCCATCAAATGGGCTTTGAGCCCTCATGAATGTCCAAGCTAGTCATTTCTCCATCTACCTATTCACCGGGAAAGGTCCTGCAAATACAACAAGTACGCCCTCCAAGGGTCCATAAGTCACATGCATCATAATATGTAAATCACATCTAATAATTAAAATTCTCAAACATGTGCATTAAACCCCCATAAACCCAAACAAATGCTCAAAACGTTATCCAACTTGACAAGTCTAGGGTTTGGAATGGTCTCATGGTGTCCTATTGGGCCGGTCTCCCTTAAGGAAAGGTCGTTTCCCCAGTGGATATTGATCCAAATCATGCAAACATATGAGTTGGCGAGGGGGAAAAATTTGGCCATGGGGTGCATGTGATAGCAGGGAAATGTAACACTCACCTATGGGTGCCTTTGTTGAGGGTGAGTTGCACCTTGTCATGGATGCAAATGTTTCCAAGACCAGTGATTACCATTTATTTTTATCTTTTCTTTCTTATTTTATCTTTCTTTCTTCATGTTGCAAGGAACACATTTATGACCACCTCCCTAGCTTGGTGACTAGCTAGTGGCAGTGCCACCCACAAACATTTCACAGAAATGAGAGAGTTGTCTTGTGATGAGAACCCCTTTCTCTTGGATATGAAACCAAGAGCCACTACCCTGGCTTGGTGACTAGTTGGGTGGTAGTGTCATACAACTACATGTTCATGGTTATGATAGGCCGACTCATGATGAGACCTCCTATCCACCAACAAATGACTTGAATGTTTTATTCATCTGTGGTTCCCCTTGCTGAGAAATGTTTTAGTGATTTCTCGGGGATCCATGGGAGAAGAATAATGAAGGTTTAAATTCAACTCTTTAAATTTTTCCAACTACATTTCCCCCTAGTTCTTTAGCCCCGTATTCCCATCATGTAAGGTAAAAACCTTTCCAAGTGGAGCCTTCCCCAATGCCCAAAAATGTGGATAGATGGAGGGGATAAAGATGGACAATGGTAACTATGGAGGGAATGAGAGATGACCCTTCAGATATCCATTAGGTAAAAGCCTATCCTAAAAGGAAACTAACTTACTAGGGCACCATGTGACCCTCCCAGGTTTGGACAAGGAGAAGAGCATAAAGTCAAGAAAATTTTATGAAATCTAGAAAGATTCAATGCAGCATGTTTTAAAATGTTTTAAAAATTAGAGCAATACATACCATGATAATCATACCTATTACCACATGGAGAAAGACTCAATTCCATTTTAGGACTAAGTCAGTTTGTTGAACACTGTTGGTGGTGATACGTGGATTGCACTGAAGAAATGAGGGGCCCTGCGGGACCATGCTTAACTCCTCTGTCTCTGGGCACTCCATATTCTAGTATCTATGGGCCTTGAGACATGATTTCATTAGTTATTTCTAGGATAGGGATAACAATATGTAATGGTATGAAAAGTAAATACAATTTCCTATGCATAGCATTCCATAACATTGCAATGCATACCATTGCATAATATTACATGGTATTGCAATGTTATGCAATGGTATGCATAGGCAATGGTATTGTCATTGCATACCATTGCATACTATGGCATGGTATGCATCGACAATACCATTTCTTATTAATACTATACAATGGTATCGACATTGCATACCATTTCATACCATTGCATGGTATGCATAGGAAATACCATTTCCTATTAATACTATGCAATGGTATGCCATGGTATGAAATGACAACACCATTTCCTATGCATACCATTGCAATAATATGCATAGGAAATGGTATTTCATTTGAATACCATTGAAATTTTATTCCAATGGTATGCAATGGTATTGCATTTTCATACCATTGCATACCATTTACCATTGTATACCATTGAAATGGTATGCAATGTTATGCAATCGTATGCATAGGGAATACCATTTCCTATGCATACTATTGCATACCATTGCAATAACAATGGTATGCAATTGTATGCAAAGGAAATACCATTGCCTATGCATACCAATGGTATGCATAAGAAATGGTATTGCCTTTTCATACTATTGCATTCCATTGGATGGTATTGCAATGATATGCATAAGAAAAGGTATTGCCTTTTCATACCATTGGTATTACAACAGTATGCAATGGTATGCATAGTAAATGGTATACAATGGTATGCAAATTCAATACCATTTCCCATGTATACCATTGCATAACATTGCGTGGTATTGAAATTTTATCCTATGATATGCATAGGAAATGCTATTGTCATTGTATACCATTGGAATACCATGAAATGGTATGCAACGGAAATACCATTACCTATGCATACCATTGGTATGTATAGGCAATAGTATTTCCTTTGCATAACATTGCATGGTATTGCAATGATATGAAATGGTATGCATAGGAAATGGTATTATCGTTGCATACCATTTCCATGGTATGAAACGGAAATACCATTGCCTATGGATACCATTTCAATACCATGCAATGGTATTGCAATGACATGCAATGGTATGGAACATAAATACCATTTCCTATGCATACCATTGAAATACCATTGAAATGGTATGCAAATGCAATACCATTTCCTATGCATACAAATGGTATGCATAGGAAATTTTATGCAACAACAATACCATTGCCTATGTTCTGCATAGGCAATGGTATGCAATGGAAATACAAAAATGAAATACCATTGCATATGCATACCAATGGTATGCATAGGAAATGTTATGCAACGACAATATCATTGCCTATGGTATGCATAGGCAATGGTATTGTCGTTGCATACCATGCAAATGGTATTGCAGTGGTATGAAATGGTATGCAACAGAAATACCATTTCCTATGCATAACATTGAAATACCATTGCAATGGTATGAAACAACAATACCATTTCCTATGTATGTACCATTGCATGCCATTGCATTATGATGAAATGGTATGAAAAGGCAATACCAATGCCTATGCATACCATTGGTGTGCATAGGAAATGTTATTTCCTTTGCATACCATTGCATGGTATGCGTATAAAATACCATTGCCTATTCATACCATGGAATGGTATGTTGTGGTATGCAATGACAATCCCATTTCCTATGCATACCATTGAAATACCATGCAATGGTATGCAAAGGAAATGGTATTGTACTTGCATATCATGGAAATGGTATTCAATGGTATGCAATGACAATATCATTGCATATGCATACCATTGCATACCATTTCAATAACATCCAATGGTATGTAATGGTATGCAATGGAAATACCATTTCCTATATATACCAATGGTATGCATAGCCAATGGTATTTCCTTCGGTGAAAGATAGAAGGTTGAATTGACAGTTAAAGGTGGCTTTATACCACTTCTTGGTTGCTTTGTTGTTTTGTAATGAGGCCATCCAATATTCATTGAGGGATTCAAGGGAGAACAACCTTTTATCAAGTCGTGGTGTGTTGGGAAAGAGCTCGATCTCTATGCGCAATGTTGGTATTTCTTACTCAATTTGGTGTACGGATTTGATGTCATGGACTAAGTGGAAGGGGGTCATATCAGTGGCCATTTTGACATTTTTCTGACATGCCCATAAATATGGGAAAAGCATATGATGCCAATTCGTATTATTTTTTTCAACCTTATGTCGAAGCATAGTTTTGAGAAATTTGTTCACGGCCTTGACTTTCCCATTGGATTGTGGGTAATAGGGTTAGGAGAACTCATGGGTGAATCCTAATTTGGTTGATAGCTCCAAGAATATTTCATTTTAGAAGTTCTTACCATGTTTGAAGACTAGTTGTAGGGGTACCTCGAAGCGATAGATGACATGGTTGAAGAAAAAAAGCATCGCTCTGTCAGTCGTATTGTTGAACGTGGGCATAGCTTCAACCCATTTGGTGAAGTAGTCAATGACGACTACAATGTACTTGTGTCCATTGTTGGATGGAGAGTTACATGTCATGAAATCGATGCCCCATTTATAGAAGGGGTCAAACTTTATGAATGGTTTCAAGAGGGAAGGGGGTGCATGAGCCTTATGTGCATATAACTAACATTTGTCGCATCGCTTGACTGGATGTATGCAGTCATGAAAAATCGTTGGCCAAAAATAGCCTACCCGAATGATCTTTTGTGCAGTGGACATGCCAGATAAGTGACCGCCGCATGCCCCATTGTGGAAATCACTCAGAATGATCTCGATCTCTTCCAGGATGAGGCATCGTCAAAAGAGTGTGTCGACACCTCTATGATACAGAACATCTCCTATGAGGAGGTACTATGAGGCTTGGTGTCAGATACAATGATGGTTTTCCCAAGAAAGTTGAGGAATGAATTTTTGAGTTCGTAGATAGATGGAAATATCGTCATACCATGGTTCTGTGGAGGAGATAAGAAATAAATTATCATCAGGGAAATCCTCATTCACCGGGGGGTCTGAAGAGTTAGATGGAAAGTCGATGAGGAGTTCGGCGAGGATAAGGAATTTATTTCTCTTTGGGGTGGTGAAATCTAGGTCATATTCTTGGAGAATAACGATCTAGCAAGTGAATTTTCCATTGATCTGGCAACGACTCAAGAGGTAATGCATGGGGTTGGAATCTACGACTACTTTGGTAGTACGAAGAAACATGTAGTGGCGCAACTTTTTCACTGTGAGAACGATTGCTAGGGATATCTTCTCCTCATAATTGTATTTGAGTGGTGGTCGAGAGAGGTTATTGTTGATGTAGTATATCAAATGTTCACGTTGATCATCGTCAACCTCAACGAGGATGCCGACGAAATAAACTTATGAAGCAGATAGGTAGAGTATGTAACCCCTATTGTAGTCTAGGGGACTGATTAAGGGGTCTTTGTTGAGTGCATCTTTTAGTGAGTCAAAGGTGGCTTGGGCATGGTGGTCCTAGTGAAACAAGATATCACAAAAGATGAATTGTAGGAAGTTGTGGGAATGAATGGCATAATCAAGGACAAAATAATTCCATAAAGTTTGGCTAAAATGAGGCTAATCTTCTTTTCCAAAATAATTCCATAAAGCTTGGCTAGAATGAGGCAAATCATAATGGTCCTATAATTAGAGGGAATTTTTATATCTCCATTTTTAAAAATAGGAACAATGAGGGTTTGTGTCCAAGGTTTAGGGAAGCCCTTCTTCACTGTTAAATTAAAAACTACATATATACAGATTTTAATTTTATTTTTAAATTTTTTATAAACTGATGTATTTCAATTTTTTTTTCCTAATTTTTTGATATAATGTTTTAGTTTAGGGTTTTTTCATTTTTTTTAAATTTTAGATAATTTTTTAAATATTTTTTTATTTTTATTTTCATTTTTTTTTTAGTTTTTTTAGTGTTTTCTAATTTATTTATTTTTTAGGTTTCAAGGGTTTTTTTCATTATTATTTAAAAAAATAAATTATGTTCTTGTTTTTTGGGGAAAATTTAAAATGTTTCATTTCTTTTTGGGTTTTTTTTTCCACCCCCTTTTTTAATGTTTTTCTTTTTTGTTTAATTTGGGTTTTGAATATTCTTTTTAAATGTGTTTTTTGCTTCATTAAAAAAAAACTGCAAATATTTTATCATTTTTATTTAAATTTTTAAGTGACAATTTTGTATCAAATTTTGGGTTTTTTTTTTCATAGGGATCTATTGTCAAAACCATGGTTTCAATTAGGTCGTAATTAGCCATAATTTTAAAGTTTATAATTTTATTTTATTTTTAGTATGCTTCAATTTTTTATTTAGGTGTTAATTTAAATGTTTTTCTGAGCTATTGTAAGTGATTTGAAGGCCATGCTTGAAAAATGTTTTAATTTTGATCACATTTGAAAAAATGGTGCTACCGATAGCACCACTTTTTGATTTGGAGGTTGATTTTCATGTTTTTTATGCAAAAATATGGGTTTTGGGGGCCAGAATTCTCGTTTTGAGGTCATAGTTTGCATTAAGTTGGTATCTTTGTTTGGGATGAAATACTTCTCTTTGAAGGTGAGAATAGGTCATTTTTATCCCCTGAAAGCACAAACGACTAGGAAATAAAACTTTAACAGCCTAATTGGTGAAGAATTTGATCCAAATCCCCAGTATGGTCGCCAATCTATTGGTTTATTTTTGTCACTTGCGTGAGAAAAAAGGGGTCCCTTAACTATCTAGTTATGATATTAACACAACACAATAGTGTGTTAATTGATTAGTGGCTCAACTAAATATAAAGAAAGAAGTAAACAACAAGGAAATACAACTAAACTAAGCATTTTAAAATAGATGCAAGAAAGAGACACAAGGAATAGCTACCAAATGAAACTGATCTTCAAATTGATAACACCTTGGAGAAGTATGGGAACTTATGGGTCCCCTCTTCCTCCTTTGGAAGGATCTTGAGTCCCCAAATACAAATATTTCTCTCTTCTAACAATGGCTAAAAATGAACATACAATGGTGAACAATTGATGGTTGAACTTCTCAGGAGGAGAGAGGCAGAACCCTTGTTATGAATTCTCAAAGAGTTCTAAGAGGAAGATGGCTTCTCAAAGACAAATTGAACAACATAGAAATACTTAAATTGCTTATTATTTTTGCATATAATGGCCCTTTATTTCTAGGAGGATGACAATTTTTTTCCAAACTAGTTTCGAATGTGAACGGGAAGCCTTTGAAGGAACCTCCCATCACTTTCAGTGATCCCAATGTGGAATTTAGGGGCAATTTTGGGTATGGGGGAGATCCACTCCATCCCAGAAGTGTTTGAGGCATGACCAAAATCATCAATACAATGTTTTTTCATCCACGTGGGTTTTTCGTCTATCAGTCACGCAGTCCATGTAGTGTGTGTGTCATATGCCATGTTTGTCTTTGCAGGTGTGTATGCACTGAGAGTTCTTAATATGCATAGAATTTTTGAACCATTTTTTTATAGTTTTGTGTTTATCTTGCCAAAGTGAGTGGAATCCTTCCATAATTATTGGTAGTATGTTGTTCTTCTGTTTCTTGTTTCTTCATCCATTGCTTGTGTTTGTGGTGATCAATTTTTCGGTAATAACAGATGAGTTCATTTTGTCACTTGGGTGATAAAAAATAGGTCCCTTAACTATTTAGTTAGGCTATCAAGACAGCACAACAATTTGTTAGTTGATTAGTCGCTCAACTAAATAGAAAAAAAGAAGTAAACAACAAGGAAATACAACTAAACTAAGAATGTAAAAATAGATGCAAGAAAGAGACACAAGGAATAGCTACCAAATGAGACTGATCTTCTAATTGATAACACCTTGGAGAAATATGGGAACTTATGGGTCCCCTCTTTCTCCTTGGGAAGACTCTTGAGTCCCCAAATACAAATATTTCTCTCTTCTAAAAATGGCTTAAAATAAACATACAGTGGTGAAGAATTGATGGTTGAAATCCTCAAGAGGAGAGAGGAAAACCCATTTCTATGAATGCTTAAAGAGTTCTAAGAGGAATATGGATTCTCAAAGACAAATTGAACAACATAAAAATACTCAAATTGCTTCTTGTTTTTTTCATACAATGGACCTTTATTTATAGGAGGATGGCAAGTTTTTTCCAAACTAGTTTCCAATGTGAATGGGAGGCCTTTGGAGGTACCTCCCATCCCTTTCAATGATCCCAAGGAGGAATTTGGGGGCAATTTTGGGTATGTGGGGGATCCACTCCATCCCATAAGTGGTTGAGGCCCGACCAAAATCATCAATGCGTTGTTTCTATATACGTGCAAGTTTTCCATCAGTCAGTCACGGCATTGTGCACATTGTATGCCATGTTATCCCGCAAGGGTGTGCGCACATTGAGAGTGCTTAATACACGTGGAACTTAAAAATGGTTTTGTATAGTTTTGTTCTTATGTTGCCAAATTGAGTGTAATCCTTCCATAATTATTGGTATTATGTTGTGCTTGTTTTGAATGTTTCTTCATCCATTTACTGTGTTTGTGGTGAGAAAGTTTTCTATAATGAAAATTATGCAATTTGAATTTACCAGTGCTCCCTTTACTTTCAAAAGATACATTAATAATTTCTTCAAGTCATACTTACGGAGGTTTGTTTTTACCTTTTTATAGTGATGTTTTGATATACACTAATACCATGACCAAGACCTCCTTTGATCACATCTCTCATCCAGACACGATTCTTCAAATATTACAAGAGAATCAATTATATGCCATGAAATCTAAGTGTGCATTTGTTTCACAAGAAGTTGAACATGTAGGGAATGAAATTTCTTAATTAAGGGTCGAAGCTAACCTAAAAAAGGTTGAATTCATTACAATATTATCTATCCCTCATGATTAAAAACCTTCCCATAGTATAAGGATCTAAGTTTAAAGTGGCATACGATATACACACTATGCATGAAGTTAAAACCCAACGTGCATGTTAACACTATCTACCCGACACCTGGTTAAACCTATCCAATCCAACATTTAAGTGGTTCGGTAAGAGATGAGGTGAATGCCTAGGTCGTTATATACTGTGGAATTTACATTAGGGCATGTCCATTAAAGGCAGATTGACCTACCAAGTACTCTCCAGGTCTGACACTACAGAGGACCGCCCATTGCAGGCTCAACACTTTAGAAAAATTCACATGGTAAGGAGTGGGGTGGCGTACCAGTTGCTCTTCCCCACGACCGAGGGGCGTGAGGTGCCATTACGCCCCTCATAATTGTCTCTTGAGTCTCCATTTCACTTTTCCATTTCCATGGTTACTCTCTGCGACTGGTAATAGCATTTGACTCTCGTGATAGTATTCAGCTTTGGGGAGAGTGGTAACAAAGGCGCTCTAGAAATTCTCTCCACAGGTACAGTAAGTACATTGTTATATTTGTAATACATTTTATATGGGTTCTCTAGAGTTATGCATTCCTTTTCAATTGTTCTTTGTACCACTGATTATTCTTGTAAAAAAAATATGTTCACTATGCAATATCTTTTCTGCAAGCACTCTCTGTCTGGTGAAAAGGATTTTTGAACAAACATTTTCAAATGGGTGCATATTTCATTTGTTGTGTAATGCCTTCTCTGTCTATACAATGTATGCTCTATGTGGAATATCTTCTCTATCTATGCAATGCATGTTCTCTGTGGGTGTTGAGTCACATTTCTCGTACTCTGTTTTCTTTGGTCTGGAGGTAACAACCACATGATATTGCGCCTTCGGGTGTGGTTGTCTCGGGTTCCACGAGGATAAATAATTTTCATGCATGTTAGGTAAATCCCTTTAAATTTTAACACTCGGGTTTGGTGGTTGTTATTATGTTTGCTCCTTTGTTGGATATTTTTCCTTAAGCCCGTATCTTCACGTTCCTCCCCAGTTAAACCGTGAGGATTTTGGTTATAATACAAAATCTCTGCAATTTTCTCGTGCTTGTTTTAAGTCTATACATAGTCATTATATTCCGTAACCTTTGTCTTGGAGGGTGTTGTGTAAGGAAATAACCATCGGTTTGGGACCTATACATGCAGAGACTTGATGAAATTCATTTCCCCAATATCATCATAATAAATCTTACATTTTAACACCCGGCCTTAACCTTCACAACATCATATGCTTAGTGGATACGTTTCAAACATCAATTATTTAACTCTGTAATATAATTTTGTAATTTCTCTCTATATTTTATATGGCAAGGTTAAAACCCTTATTCGTCGAAAACAACATCAACGCTTCTTGTATGAAGTCAGTGGTTAAAGAGTATCCTTGCCGATAAGAAAAATCTTCTATGTATCTCTTAAAACACCCATGGCCTTTTCAACCTCTCCCTTTTAAAGTTATCTCGGCTGTTATAGTTACATCTGTCTACATTTTTGAGAAAAAAAATGCCTTCGACAACTCTCCTTAGAACAAAACAGGGTCTTATTATTTGATTATAACCGAGGCTTTCATTCGATTTTAATAAAAGAATTAGGTCCTCACTAGAATCTTCATACACCCAGATCGCCTCCTTTGCACCTCTGTGGTGCTTCATGATTTAAAATTATTATTATGTTTATTGCTCATATACATTTTATTCCAGATTTCATTTCTATGCATCTTTGTCACTACTTGATAATTTAATCCCCTCTTTAATGTAAGCACTAACTTTACGGAATCTCACCTATGTAAAAAGGTAACTATGTTTTTTTATATATGTTGGTTTATCTACAATATTCTATGGTTCTTTGTATGGGCTTGGTATTTTCTTCGAAGTAATACTTGTTTGTTTATTGAAACCCTTCCCTTGATTACAG
>ML802562.1:45037-78242 GCA_009831015.1 Picea engelmannii | reverse complement strand
TATACATATACATATACATATACATATACATATACATATACATATACATATACATATACATATACATATATATATATATATATATATATATATATATACTAAACATTTATACATAGTGGTAAGCCACAATCTAACATGGTTGTACAATCCACTTTAAACATATTTTACTTATATGTATAAAATGTAAAACATAATAACAACAAGATAAAATCCATAATACAATATCAAAAATAAAAGTACATAGCTGAGATACATATCTAAATACTGATGCTGGGAAAAAAATGGAACAACCACGTTCCACCAAACCATAGAAACATAACAGTCACAATCACTTGTCCCGATCACCCCCTAGCCTAACCATGACTCCATAAGGGAGAATTGAATCATACTCCTTAGCCACTGTCATCTTCAACACTTCAGAAAATTATTTGCCTCACGCCAGATGTGCTCATAACATAAAAACATTTCTTAATGCCAACATACTCAGGAACGTCCTTCCTCCCACATATGTTGTATTTATCTTGTGCCTAGGTCTTTCCATTACTTTTCCTCCTTGGGAAATTTGCATATTTACAAATCCCTAATTTTTAGGGGCTCCCAGTGGCCAAATTTAACTTCTTCCACTTGTAAAAATCATCTCTAAGTTAACTCAAACATGTTCCCCACTCATGGAGTCATAGTCAATTATTTTTAACGTGGATGTTCCATTTGTCTTCCAGCATTTAATTTTTTTAAAATTTTTTCTCATACATGTGTCCAACAAAAGAGGACAATTGGGAAAGTAAATTTTTTTCCCAAGGGTCATAAAATAATAATTACATAATCCAAAATTCTAAATTTGGATTTTCCATAAATGGAAATTTATTTCTAAATTTGGATTTTCCATAAATGAAAATTTATTTCTAAATTCAACTTGGAGTTTAATTTCTAATAATTTGAGGATATCACATCTCTCAAGAAGCATGGAGTGGTATGAAATCAAGTCTTTCTCATTTTAAAGTTTTTAGTTGTGTGGCTTATGTTCATGTTCTTGAAGAGGTGAGGAGAAATCTTGATGATAGAAGTAAAAAATGCATATTTGTTGGATATAGTGAACAATTTAAAGCACACAGGTTGTATAATCATGTTACCAAGAAACTGATAGTAAGCAAAGATGTGAAATTCCAAGAAGATAAATCTTGGGATAACCAAACAAGAGAAATAGTTGTAAATAAGATTCCTTCTATATAGGAAGATAAGTAGGTGGAATCTATAGGAAAACAAGATTCTCCACCAAGACTTCCAAGATTACAAGTACAATTCCAAGGAGAACAAACATAACATAGTTCATCTTCTTCTTCTAGTAATAATTCATATCCCACTATAACAAATTTGAGGAACCAAAAAACAATAAGCTTGAGAGAAATTTATGAGAAGAATGATGACGTGGATCAATATGAACACTTTGCTATGTTATTCTATCAACTAGTATACTTTGAAGAAACAATCAAAGAAGAAAAATTGGTTGATGCAATTAATGAAGAAAATGAAGCAATTGAAAGAAATGACACATGGGATCTTGTGGATCTCCCTACACGTAAAACCAACATTGGAGTTAAATGGTTTTATAAGACAAAATTCAATGAGAAAGGAAAAGTAGAGAAGCACAAGGAAAGACTTGTCGCAAATGGGTTTGCTCAACAACCTGATATTCACTATGGAGAAACATTTGCTCCAGGATATTGGCATAGAAGTTATGGCAGTTACAGCTCAAAGAAAATGGTCAGTCTATCAAATGGATGCTAAATCAACCTTTCTAAATGGAATTTTACAGGAAGAAGTTTATGTGGATCAACCACTAGGATTTCGCATAAGAGGTAAAGAGTATAAATTATACAGATTGAATAAAGCATTGTACAGTTTGAAGCAAGATCCAAGAGCTTGGTACAGTGACATTGATTCTTATTTTCTCAACAATGGGTTCAACGTGAGCAGCAATGAACCCACACATTACACCAAAGGAGATCAGAAAGGTAATATTTTGATATTTTGTCTCTATGTTGATGACATGATTTATATAGGAAATTTGTTGTTAATGAATTTAAGGAAGCCATGCAAAGTGAATTTGAGATGAATGATCTCGGTCTTATGAAATATTTTCTCAAAATTGAAGTTGAGCATCATGAAAAAGATATTGTAATCTGTCAGCAAAAATATGCCACAAATATTTTGAAAAGGTTCAAAATGAACAAATGCAAGCCAACAAATACACCAATTGCAACATGTACAAAGATAAGTAAGCAATATAAGGAACATAAATTGATTATACCTTGTATAAGTGGCTTGTAGGGAGCCTCATGTACCTTGCAACTTCGAGGCCAGATATTATGTATGAAGTGATCTTAATTTCAATATTTATGTAATATCGCAACATCTCTCATTGGAAAGTTGAAAAACGAATTTTGAGGTATATTGCAGGTACAACAAATTATGAAATTTGGTATTTCAGTTTAGAAGATGATTCACTTGTTGGATATAAAGATATTAATTTTGCAAGTAGATTTGATGATAGGAAAATTATGTCAGGGTAAGCATTTCTATTGGGTACAGGTTTAATTTCACGTGCTTCAAAGAAACAACCCATCGTCACAATTTCTTCAGCAGAAGCAGATTATGTGGTTGCAGTTGCAACTTCAGTAGCTTGTCATGCAGCTTGGTTGAGAATGATCCTTAGAGATCTGAGAAGGAGCCAAATCCTATATTTTGTGACAACAATTCAGCAATTGCATTATCTAAAAATCATGTGTTTCACCGCAACAGTAAACACATTGACATTCGCTATCATTTCATCTGCCAGCTTGTCAATGATGGTATCATCATGCTACATTTTTTTCGTTCGTAAGAACCATTAGAAGATATCTTCACCAAACCATTGCGAAGAAATACCGTTGAATTTCAGAGACAACACTTAAGCATTGTGTGTGCTGATTTTTGTAATGGTTGAAATTATGGGGGAGTGTTGAATGGTGTAATTTATCCCTCATTTACTTGCTTGACTAAGTAGATGGATAGGCATCATAAATGCACATATTAGATAGGTGGATATGAATTTATTAGGTACATGAAGGATGGAGAATTCTAGAGATGTATCGAGTCTCATGTATTTGAAATTTAGTTTAATGTATGAATGGGAGGAAGAGCTCAAGAACTCCATTGTTGTGTGTGTGCATAATCTCTTATGTGAATGCTTGCCTCTACTTGAACTTGAACACCAAACACCAAGTTGTGAAGATAACCAATGTGTATATACAACCACAAAACTCACCAAAGTCATTGATCCGTATTTTATGAGCAGAACGAAATGACTACAGATTATTACAATATTTTTAACACAGAATAACAAAGATACAATAAAACTGGTTTTCTATTCAATAAGGAAATAAGCTGAAACTGTAAAATGCAGCGGAAAACAAGCTTGTTGGAATGGTGGCGTCTTATCTCTGAGAAGAGATGTGACGGCTTCACTCATTCACAAGAAGATGATTACAATGAGGCTCTCAAGGCCTTTTTACAATAAACAAGAGTTTCAAAAACCCTAAACATCCAAAAACCTAACCCTAGGAGATGAAGCACCAAAAGACATGTGGGCCCCATTTGCGTAAGTCAGTACATCAACTTCCCAGGGACGTAATTTTTGCATACGATCTATGTTTTAGGCATATGATATCCCATTGGAAAGATATATCCTAGAAATACAACAGTTGCACAAAAAACATCGTTTAGGGCCTCAAAACGGCTCTAAAAGTTCAGGACCCAAAAAACTGCTAAAAATAGTAAGTTATCAAAATTGCTAGAAAGTTGTTTTGAGCCAGCTAGAAAAGGTGGGTGGCCACCGATATCCACCTGGATCAATCCTCCATCCTTAGGAAGCAATGGTCTCCATTGCATTGAGTTCCCCCATCAGATGAGAAAATTTCTGTTGAATTTGGCCCTGGGTGAGCCACTTGCCTTGGTGCGGGAGATGCCCTGCTTTGATGACTCGATAAAGTTGGATCCTTTGTTGTCGAGTGCCCTTGATCTGTGTGTCCACAATCTGATCACTGGATGCCTGTTGTATGCAGTTGGCATAGAGATCTGTTGGTGTCAGCTGTTATGCTACGTCTAAGGTGTTACACATAAAAAATACTCACTTTGATAGTGTCGCAAGTGTCATCATTACAAAGGTCGCAAGTGTCGCACTTTGCTCACAAGTGTCGCAAGTGTCAGGGAAGCATACTGCCACGATGCCTGTGTCATGCCTATAACGACATGAGAAAGACACTTGAAACACCTCAAACATTTGATTTGGAAGAGGAGAAATGAGTCAGGAGGCCCATGAACCTTTTGCCATCTGAAAACACTCAAAAAACTAGCTTTTGGAGGAGAGCGCTCCCCTATACCTCTTCTGGGAGCGTCGACACTACCCCTTACACTGTCTGGGAGAGTTATAAATCTCCTCTGGCCCTTTTGAGGGAGCGCTATGTATTTTGAGAGCACTGGCACCCCCCTAAAGCCTACTAGGGAGCGCTACAACGCTCTAATGGCCCTTTTGAGGGAGCGCTACCTATTCTGGGCAGTAGTTAAGTTGTTGAGATGAATGGGGGAAGGATCCTTTCATTCTTGGAAGGCAGTTGGATTCAAATCCCTAGTCCAGCCATGATCTTAGGGAAGATCCTCAACTGAAGGAGGAAAATCCTCACCTTCCCCAAGGATATCTCAAGTTGTTGAGCCTCTCCAAGGCTATATAAGCAAGCTTTCTAATCGTGAAAGGGGATGGAAAGGGAGAATCACACCAAACTTATGATCTTATAAGTGGTGCTAGAACAGAGACATTTTGGAGGCAAGAGACCTATGATCTCATAGGGAGCAATCAGTGAAGCTGTCATCATTCGGATCGTGGACCTTTTGAGCAAGGGGTAGACAAGGAGGACTTGACGAAGCTGTTGCAATCCATCTACGGCTGTAAGCAATGTTTTGTCCTCATTAATATAATTTACTTGGCCTGTTTCTTTCTAGTTTGTGTCTGATGTTACATGAACTTATCATTGATAGATAGATCTATTTTCAAGCCAATATCAATATAGTAGGAAGTGGTCATACTTTGCTTGTCTATAGGACTCATCGAGGAGCGAGAGTTTGGAGCTCGACTCGGAGCATGCAGGGAAAAACATCGATTAAAAGGTACTCATGTTATCCTTCCTCCTCATGCATTAGTTTGTATAGATTTGAAAGGAATTCAGTGTCCACGTTAAGCACTTTCTGTCTTAGAGTTAAGAGTCTAGCTCTTTGAGGCAATCTACTTGTCCGCAGGGAGATTTTCCTACAACAGAAACTGGCGACTCCGCTGGGGAGAATCGAATCGAAATTTTAAGTTTTATTTTTTCCTCATAGACCTTGCCTTGACCTTGTTAACCCCATTTATCTGATTTCACTTTCTGATTGACTCTTTACCCCATCACACTTAGCTTGTTTGTCAAAATTTGATTGAAATTTTGGGGTTTTTGGACTTTTTTCTGAGCTTTAGGACTCCAGCGCTCCTCTTCCTTGTTAGCAGAGTGCCAACGCTCCCTTAATCTATTGGACATATCTTTATAACGCCCCGGTAGCCCTTATACCAGAGCACCATCCCTTTTTTGCACAAAATTTCTTCAAAAATTGCAATTTTTGGAGGTCCAGACCCTGTTTTTTCACTTGCTGAGCTGCTTTAAGATTCATGATTCTTCCTTTGACCTTTGACATGCTTCCTCATGAGAAGTAAACACCTTGTTGTTCGGATTTTATTCCCTTCTTCATTCTTTTTGAGTTTTTTTTGTTGAGAGCTTGAAATCGATCCCCTGCTTTCTTCTCTCCTATCCGACTGAGCGAGAACTCTAGTGAAGGACACCAGAAGTCTGTAACTCTTCTCATTTGGTTCTTCGAGGTCATATGATCCAATCTCTTTCTCCTTCCTTTTGCATTTTTTGTTTTCTTTCTCTTGTTTGATTGCAAAAGGGTGTGTTGTTTGTGCAAAATCTGTGTTTTCTTGTCTGAATCTCCTTGATCTGAAAGGGTAGTTGGCAAGAGAAATTTTGCATTGAATTGATTATCATTCGCATACAAATGACAAAAGTACATATTAATGATTAGTTTTCATATTAGTTTGCATTTTTGAAATGTTGTAGCATCATATTGGATTTGATTGAGAACAAAATTGATTGAGAGCATTCCTTATCAAGTGTTTGATCGTGAAAATGACTCTTCCTCTTTCCCTTAAATAGGTATTCATTGAAAATAAATGATTGCTTATCATATTTCATGCATATTTTTGGGAATTGAATCATCATTCCATCAGTTTCACTTCCGTACACCCTCTGAGTAAACAACAACCATTAAAATCAACACTTAACTAAAATTTATCAGACTTTTTACATCTTTGTTAGAAAACCTACATTAGTTTAAGGTGTAGGGCTTTGGAATAGGTTGAAAGGATAACTTTCCAAATCTATCAAACAAACTTAGTATCTTGCGGTAGAAAGAGTTAAATCCAATTGTCGTATTAGTCTGCCTGGGATCCCCCTCTCACATAAGGGTTACGCACGAGGTTGCATTCAGGTGAGTTACAGAGATTATCCCTTCGTGTCCGAACTGTTTGTAGTGGTCGGATCGTATATTGGGGATCACTGGAAGGTATACCCACAATGTTGAGTGGAAGCCTTTCAAGTTGATTTCGGACTTGTTATCCTTCCCATATGTTTCGATTGGACTGTCGACTGTACCCGCCCAGGGGCTGACTACGAGTTGGTGACCTTAGTAGCCACAATCTTTAGGGTCTCACACAAGGTGACGGTGAAGGGAAGTCTCACTGTACCTGGAAAAGACGTTGGTCAAACTCACTCGGGCTCCTTGGAGGGTAAATCCACAATTACTACGTGGAAGCTTGCACCAAGGCGTAAGTCTGTTAAGAAGGTCGCCAACGTAACTGATCCACCCGCTCTATCCCCACCCTTTCCTATTTTGATCTCGCGACGTTGGTTTTCATCACCAACTAGTGGTTTCATCATAGGAAGGTTTGTTTGATTGTTTTCTTCTTAGATTATTAGCGTGTGTTAATGGCATCAAATCCTGGGAGTACTAATGGAGGAACCCCTTCTTCTGGGGAACTTTATACCTTTCCTTCGTTTGGAAACTTTGTTCCTCCATATGTTGCCACAATGAGTCTTCCAGGACTCACTATTGGATTACCAGTTTGGTTGTTCCCCACTCCAGTGATCATGAATCCTCCGAATGTTTCAGTTGCACCTAATACTTTGGATGTCAATACACCACCCACACATCAACCTCATGTCAACTTTTCGATTTCTTTGTCCATCAAGTCTCCTTCCATTTCTCCTTCTTCGCCTAGTGAAATCTCTAAAGCAAGTAGCCAGGTTGATCAGAAGAAGAAGAAATGGAAAGAGAAGAAGAAGAAGAACCCGAAAAGGAAAAAGGCACCAACAACATCAGATGTTGTCTCTAAGAAATCAATTACCGTTAATAGTACTAGGAGTGTTGATGAGGTCAACAAGATTAAAATGAAGAATCCAAAACCCAAATTCCCTTGCAGCCTTTGTAAGGGTGACCACTTTCTGAGGGATTTCCCCGGTCTTACCCAGATCTTAGAAATGTGGTCCTCCACATCATCGGCCTCTGTCAATCATGTTGATGATACCCTGTCAACTAGTGATGTTCAGGTTGGTAAGAAGAAGAAAATTGTCAAGTTACCTTGCATGTTATGTAAAGGTGATCATTCCTCTCACCTTTGTCCTCGTATGGATGAGGCTTCTTCTCTTTTGGAAAAAATTCAACTTCCAAAATGTTATCGTAAGCTTTCCCCCAACCCATCGTTAGCCGATGGACTGGTCAATCCGGTCCCATCCTCGGTCAGTCTGGTTGATCAGGTGGTCAATCTAGTTTCCTCCTCGATTGAACCACAAAACCAAGTAGCTGATCCAGTTCCTTCATCGATCAGCCCCTCCCTTCATCAAAAGAGTGTAACCCAATTGGTTGATCTATTTCATCCTCAGTCGATCCCACTCTCCCATTAGAGAGTGACACTAAAGCGGTCGATCCGTTTCCACCCGTCGACCCCATTCTTCCCTTGGAGAATGAAACCAAAGTGGCTGCTCTGGTTACATTATCAGTCAATCCCACTCTTCCATTGAAGAGTGACAAAGTGATTGATCCAGTCCCTTTCATGGTCAGTCCCACCCTTCCTCCGAAGAGTGCCAAAGTGATTTCTCTGGTTAAATCCTCAGTCAATCCCACTCTTCCTCTGAAGAGTGCCAAAGTGGTCGATTCAAATCCACCATTGGTCGATCCTACTCTCCCTCTAGAGAGTAAAACCGATACTGCCACGTTTTTCTCGTTAATACAGACTCTACTGTGTTGGGGGGCATTCCTCATTCTCCTGTCAAACCCCCTCCAAGTAACGAGGCCATCCTTTTTGATTGGGGTGTGCTAACTAGACCTCATCTTCCCTCTCACATTCCTTTCCAGATTACAGTACAGGTTTGTAGTCGGGACGTTCCTCAAACACTGATAGATGAAGGTGCGTCCGTTAGTATTTTGTCCTCTATTGCTTGGCATGCCTTGGGTTGTCCTCAACTTGTGTCGGGTACCCAGAATCTGTTGGCTTTTAACAGAAGAACCAGTCAACCTTTAGGGATCCTTCCTCAGTTTCATGTAACTTTGGGAGGGAAAACTATCTTTATTGATGTCATGGTAGTCTGAGACCCCTTAGATTTCGCTTTACTCCTTGGGCGGGATTATGTCTATGCCATGAAAGCTATTGTATCCACTCTTTTCCGTGTGATATCTTTTCCTCACAATGGAAGAATTGTGACTACTTATCAACTTTCATTCATCAGTCCTAACTGGGTTACCTCCCTAAGAGGTTCTTATATGCAGACAGTATCGCCCCCGCCACAAGTAAATTATGTGGCGTTGTCTCCCATGACCTCAACTCCCGATGATTTGGATCCGGTAGTTGACATGGTGATCTCTTCGGTAGGGCTATTGGAGCCTAATCTCCTTACCCCTGCCAAGACTCACGACATGTGTTCCTTCCAGAGTGATTATCTTCCATCCAGCGAAGATCTCTTGGAATCCATGACCGAGTTTTGTCCGTTGACATGGTATCCTTCCAGAGCATTATCCTCTTGGAAGCCATGATCAAGAAGAAGCAACTAGCATAGTTTCTCTTTTCTGTGGAAAGCTCGTTAAAAAATGAAACAGAGGATTTGAGCATAATTTTCTTCTCTGTAGCAAGCTCGTTAAAAAATGAAATAGCAATCTGGGGATCGAACCTAGAACCTTGAGCATAGTTTTCTTCTCTGTAGCAAGCTCGTTAAAAAATGAAATAGCAATCTGGGGATCGAAACTGGAACCACAAGCATAGTTTCTCTTCTCTGTGGCAAGCTCATTAAAAAATGAAACCGATGCCCTGAGCATAGTTTTCCTCTCTGTAGCAAGCTCGTTAAAAAATGAAAAGTCACCTCTCTTGAACCTTCATTTCATCCACCTGTATCTTTTTTCTCCATCTAGCACAGAAATTGGTGACAGCCTCAAAGTCGGTGAATGAATTGAAGCTTGGGGGGCATGTCTCCAGCCTTTGATGATCATTCTGGATCTAAGCCACCAACTTTCAAGATGGGGGCATATCGAGCTTAGTCTTTGTTCTTTCTCATGCTCGTAAATACATGAGAATGCATCCGGGTAGACTTTTATCTCTTTTACAGACCTGTATGGATACACGAAAAAGGAACCCCCTGGAGTCATCTTTAAAATCTTTTCAGACTCTCTAAATATGAAAAGATTGTTGAGTGACCTTGCTTCCTTTCACACTCGTTAAAAGATTCGAAAGGGCATCTTTCGAGCGGTAGTTTATCTCTTTTTCGGTCTCGATAGACTACTGTACGAAAAAGGAACTGAGAGAGTTCTCTTTTAAGTGTTTTTCCAAACTCTATAATCCTGAAAAACCTTCGAGTTTTCTGTCTTTGGACTCGCTAAAGCACACATCGACAGGCCCATACAGGACCGAACCCTTACTTCTTCCGGTTCGTTAAACAAAGGAAGAGGAACTTACCGAAGGTGAGTTTTATTGAGCATGTGTTATCCTCCTCGAGCTCATTAAATTAAAAAGAGGTACCCATCTATCTGGATGGGGGGAAAAATTGAAAGAACCAATCCAAGCAGTTTCTTGGGAACATTACCGAATAACTCTTAGAGTCGCCCTTGAACACGACACTTTGTCATTTGCACCCATTATAATCCGCTGAACCTCTGCACTGAGCCAATCCTTTGAGTTCCTTTCACTCCTTTGGGTCATCTGACGTAAGTCACAACATCTATTGCATCATCAAGTTTTGGTCCATGTCATGTTTTGTTGTTGTGCCTCAGTGTTCAAGGGAAGTATCTGCCTCTAGAGTCAGTCATCACAAATATCTTGTCTCAAAACCTGTGTCAGTCCATGTCCATTTGATCTACCAATCACATCTCTATGTATGTTTCGTGTCGTTGATGGGGGATACATCAAGGCCCTCCCTTGACGAGTCTATTCTTGTCGACTTCAACACATTATCCGGGAACTAGGCTTAGAAACCAGTTAGTACTTTGGGACCTGCATGCCTCAATGGAAGACCTCCTCACATTCGACAGTAGGTTTACATCATTGACCTATGATTGGATGATTCCAAGAATGTTTGACTTCATCTCATCCATTCACATTCGTTGGGATGTTCTAGAGTACCTTGAGAATCATTGTCATTAATGGTGATCTCCCTCGTGCTTGTTAACGGTTTACATCATTGACCGGTAATCAAGTGGTTTCTGCCATGTTCGACATCAGGACATCTATTCACATGGTTAGATTCGTACCACATTGGGATCGGTAAAAAGACCCTGGGTTGAGTGATCACTTTGATATATACTTTTCCCAGGTTGCGAAGGATTTTCTTTTGATCAATGACACATATACTATTACATAGATCCACTTTGTATTGGTCGTGGCTATGTCTTGTCATCTCATAGATCCATTGTGTATTATTTGTGGCTACGATCAGTTTAGGTCATCAGAGTATAGATCCACATTGTATCCTCGGTGGCTATACTTTTTCATCAATACAATTATGGATCCGCAGTGTATTTTATGGCAGCCATATCTTGCAAGTCTTGATCACCCAAGCATAGGTATGCCCGCCTAGGGTTTTGAAATATGTCATAATATTTGTTGGATGTTTGTGTGCAGCTTTTGTGAGGTTCTCTACGTCTATACCCTTGCTTGAAAGTCTACAAAGCATTTTAGTTATCACTTCATGTCTTCTAACTTCATATTTTGGGGGGAAATCTGTTACACATAAAAAATACTCACTTTGATAGTGTCGCAAGTGTCGTCATTACAAAGGTCACAAGTGTCACACTTTTCTCACAAGTGTCGCAAGTGTCAGGGAAGCATACTGCCATGATGCCTATGTCATGCCTATAATGACATGAGAAAGACACTTGAAACACCTCAAACATTTGATTTGGAAGAGGAGAAATGAGTCAGCTGGCTCATGAACCTTTTGCCATATGAAAACACTAAAAAAACTAGCTTTTGGAGGAGAGCGATCCCCTATACCTCTTTTGGGAGCGTCGACGCTCCCCCTTACACTGTCTGGGAGCGTTATAAAGCTCCTCTGGCCCTTTTGAGGGAGCGCTATGGATTTTGAGAGCATTGGCGCCCCTCTAAATCCTACTAGGGAGCGCTACAACGCTCTGATGGCCCTTTTGAGGGAGTGCTACCTATTCTGGGCAGTAGTTAAGTTGTTGAGATGAATGGGGGAAGGATCCTTTCATTCTTGGAAGGCAGTTGGATTCGAATCCCTAGTCCAACCATGATCTTAGGGCAGATCCTCAACTGAAGGAGAAAAATCCTCACCTTCCCCAAGGATATCTCAAGTTGTTGAGCCTCTCCAAGGCTATATAAGTAAGCTTTCTAATGGTGAAAGGGGATGGAAAGGGAGAATCACACCAAACTTATGATCTTATAAGTGGTGCTGGAACATAGACATTTTGGAGGCAAGAGACCTATGATCTCATAGGGAGCAATCAGTGAAGTTGTCATCATTCGGATCATGGACCTTTTGAGCAAGGGGTAGACAAGGAGGACTTGATGAAGCTGCTGCAATCCATCTACGGTTGTAAGCAATGTTTTGTCCTCATTAATATAATTTGCTTGGCCTGTTTCTTTCTAGTTTGTGTCTGATGTTACATGAACTTATCATTGATAGATAGATCTATTTTCAAGCTAATATCAATAGAGTAGGAAGTGGTCATACTTTGTTTGTCTACAGGACTCATCGAGGAGCGAGAGTTTGGAGCTCGACTCGAAGCGTGCAGGGACAAACGTCGATTAAAAGGTACTTTTGTTATCCTTCCTCCTCATGCATTAGTTTGTATAGATTTGAAAGGAAGTCAGTGTCCACGTTAAGCACTTTCTGTCTTAGATTTAAGAGTCTATCTCTTTGAGGCAATCTACTTGTCCGTAGGGATATTTTCCTACAACATAAGGTGTCCAATAATGGTGGGAAATAAGGCCGAAGGAGGTCCACGTTGAACACTGGGTGCATGCCAAGGAAAGGAGGAATGTTGAGTGCAAAAGAATTATCCCCCATAACCTTGGTGATGGTGTACGACCCATAACAGAGTGGGCGAAGCTTCCGATGGGGTCATGTAAGGCGTTCTTTCTACAAGTGCAACCAAACTTTGTCGCCCATATGAAACTTATGTGGAACCCGATGTTGATCATGGTGCTGCTTGTATTTGTCATTGGACTTCTGTAGGATATCCTGAACCTATTGGCAGATGTTTTGGATCCTCTCAATGAACCGGGTGGCTTTGTTAGCCTCAATTGGAGGAGGAGAGGAGTCAGTCGAGGTGACCGCAAGGGGAAGTGCAACATCTATGGGACCCAATGGTTTTAATCCCAACCCCACCTGAAAGGGGTTGTCGTCAGTGGAGCTATGGAGGGCTCAGTTGTAGTTATGATGGATATAGGGAAGACTCTCATTCCATGTGCGAGGGTGCTTGGAATTATACATGCGCAGGATATGAACGATCATTTGATTTACGACCTCGGTTTGGCCATTTGTCTAGGGGTGGAAGGTCATGGATTTGGTGAGCTTGGTGTCCAGCAGTGACCAGAGGCTCAACCAAAATGTGCTGAGAAATCGATGGTCCCGATCTGAGACAATGGTTTTTGGGATTCCAAATTGTACCCAAACTCGTTCAAAGAAGAGCTTGGCAGTGGCTTCTGTTGTGATGCTCTTCTTGTAAGCAACTAGAATCGCCATCTTAGAAAAACGATCAACAACCACAATAACACAGTCATTTCCCCGCTTGGTGGATGGGAGGCCCAACATGTAGTCCATTGAGATGGATTCCCATGGCCTGTCAGGAGTAGGAAGAGGGGTGTACAGGCCCTCTTTCTTAGTGGTTGGTTTGGCAATAGCGCAGGCAGTGAAAGACATGATATACTTGCTGACCTCCTGTCAAAGTTTCGGCCAGTAGAAATGTTTTTGTAGCATTGCCACTGTATTTTCGACACCAAAGTGTCCTACCACCCGACTGTAGTGGGCTTCTCAGATCAGCTTCTCTCACTCACTTGATGGAACAAATATATGGCCCAGACGACACAACAACCCATCCTGAAGATGGAGTTTATCGACAACTGCCTTTGCACCCAACATTTGGTAGGTGGTGGCGAAGTCTGGGTCTATCTCATAGAGTTGGGGCCATCCAAAGCTGTCATGTCCGCAGGAGTCTAGCACTATGGTGAGTGTCACGACTAGTGGTCTACTGATGGAATCAACGACGCGGTTGGTGCTTCCTGTTTTATACTTGATGTTGAGGTGGAATTGCTGCAAGTATGTGGACCACTTTTGATGGCGGTCATTCTGCAATTTTCCTTGTGTCTGCATGAACTGCAGTGGATTATGATCAGTGTGGATGATTGTCTCCCTCCCAAGAATGTAATGTCTCCACTGGTGGCAGGCTTGCACAATGGAGTATTTCTATGTTGTAAGTAGGGTACTTACGGACAACATCTTATAGTGTCGCACTATGATAGGCCACAGAAAGATCTATTCGAGGACTACAACAGTTGCATAAAATTTCATGATGAAATTTTGCGACAACAACATGCCCGCAAAAACGTCGTTTAAGGCCTCAAAACGGCTCCGGAAGTTCAAGACCCGAAAAACTGCTAAAAATATTAAATTATCAAAATTGCTAGAAAATTGTTTTGAGCCAGCTGGAAAAGATGGATAACCACTGATCTCCACCTGGATCAGGCACAAAACTAACCAAAAGCATATAATTTATGGCTGAAAGGACATTATCCTATATTAATACAATACATTTATTTACATACAATTAAAAAAATATCAATTGCAAAGAACTTTACATTGAAATTATTAAAAAATAAATAAATAATATTATGTGCCTATGTTCCTCAGTTTTTAGTACTAAATTATTTATCTACAAGTTTTTTTTCAAACTAAAACTATTAAAACATACTCAACTATACTAACGATAAAGAGGATCCTATAAATACCTAAGTACGATATATGGTTTGTCACAATCATATTTGAACGTTATTGGCTGACAATTTACAAAATATACAATGTGCTTTCGCTTCATTTCTCTTTAATTGTGGGAGGTCAGTGCTTCAGTGTTTTGATTTAAAATATCTTAACTGATTTTTTTTTTCATCCGCTCAATTTGTCTGAAGCTGGTGAAAATTGTAATAAAACCGACCGAGTTGCTTCCCACTCTGATGTAGAGGAAGGGATTGTGTCCCGCCGAAGGTTCAAGTTACTGCATTTGATATTGCGTCTCCATCTACTTGATGCTGGCTTTTGTCGGATTAATTAGTATTTTAACAACCTTTTATTAAGAAAAGGGTTAAATTTATTAGGGAAGAATATTTAGTCATCCTTCCAGATCCTACAGCGTTATGAAAAAGATCATTGATTTACCGCTATCTGATTTTCTATGGACCGAATCTTATTAAGTTGTGTCTGGGTCTGTCAGTCACTATTTTAAAAGTAAAAGGTTAAATATTATTTTTAAATGTTTTTCTTACAAGTATGATGTATATTATTAATATGTAATTTATAAAGTTCTATTGATATAAAACAAATTTAATCCAATTTGAAATAAAAGGATGTATATTATTAATATGTGATTTATAAAGTTCTATTAATATAAAACATCTTTAATCCAATTTCAAATAAAAAATGTTAATTTTATCTTCTTTCAAATATTTTTAAAATATTTAAATTATGTAAAAATTAATAATACTTTTAAATAAATATGTAAATTTATTTTATTATTTTAAAATGGTAATGTTTTTAAATACACTTTTTTCTAATAAAATTAAATAATGAAAAATTATGTGTTTTTTGTTTGCTACTGTGTGTCCATCTAAATTAATCTTAAAAAAAAAACATTCCAAACCAATCACTATATAAAGACAAATTATGTTAAAATGATTTATTTTTATTTTTTTAATTCAGATAAATATTTAAAGAAGTTTGTGAAACGTCCATTTCCTTTTTCTCATCTATATTTGGAGAAGCTTGTGAAACACTTCATTCCCTTCTTCTCATTTAAAAAATGATACTTAAGATAAATTGAATTTGGGAGTAACTTAAACCTTTATTAACACATGAGTCAAAATCTATATAGCAATATGCTCATTGAAAATTCACTACATCACTTCACTTACAAAAACCAATTCTAAGTGATATATATATATATATATATATATAATTTAAATATTTAAAATAAATAAATAATATAAGAAAAATAGTATCATGCTATATCTCAGTGTAAATTTTTAACACTTCAAAGTCATATAAGTACACTTTATTGAAAGTAAAAGTCATATAAGTACACTTTGTTGAAAGTAAATTAGCAGTGGAAGGGTCGAAAAAGTTTGGGATAAAATATGATATTGGGACGATGGAGTAAATCCAATGTGAATTGACAATGAGTATTCTAAACAATAAAGCAACCTGACCAGAAAAAGAGTATTCTAATTCCCAAAAAAAAAAACTGATCCCACCCAGCAGACCGGAAAAGTATTGGTTGGATAGTCACCCAGCAGACCAGAAGAGAGTATTCTAAACCAAAAAAAACAACATGAGCCCACCCACCAGACCAGAAGAGTATGGGTTGGATAGTGAATTGGACGGTTTGATTATGATATCTAAGAAGTATCATAGCAAGTATAAATAATAAGTTCAAATATATGATAAAAATATTCTTTACAGCACTCTTTAAAAACAGCTACAACAAAATGTGAAACAAGAGAACCAGTGAGAAAAGTAAAGATAAATAGACAGAAACGAAAGATCTAAAAGCAAATGGATAAAAAAACCTCAAAATATGCAGTAAAGAAGAAAACGAAGAGTATACTAAAAATATAAATAGAAAACAAGTAGATAATATGACTTAATTGAATAAAAAACTTTGAAAAGGGTATACCGATATCATTTATCTTCTCATATAGAAAGTAATTATTTGATTATAAAATATTTAATGTTCTTATGTTGAGTTGTGCATTATAACTAAGTACCATAATAATAGAATCAAGATGGGGCCAGTTTATCAAAACAGGTCTTCACAATGCATCCACTTAAAATAGCATATAATCAATGGGAAGGAGGTCATGAGGGCCCAAATATCTTTTTGCAAAGATAAGTGGTTTTGTTATTATCCTAGATCTATGTAAGTATCATTTTGTGTCCATAGAGATTAGGTGTCAGTATTATAAGAAAAGTGAAATTTTCATATAATTATGTCAGTGAATCAGACTATAAAATTCAAGGAACCTTTAATGTAATGTTTTGTTATATAATAGATTATATTAATATAAATATAATGTGCAATTTTTAGTGGAAAAAAAAGTAAGTATCATAATATATTTTGAATTTTTTTTACTAGAAAAATCCAAAATACAAAGTAAATAATTTTTTATTACAAAAGTAAATTATACTTTATATTTATATTATAACTAAAATCTCCATATTAAAAGAATTATACCTATTTCATTTAATAATTAAAAAGTTAATTATATTTAATTATTTATTTATTGAGATAGTAAATTATAAATTATATTTATAAAATTTTGATTTTAAAAGAATTATAAATATTTCATTTAATTATTTAAAAATTGATTATATTTAATTATTTATTTATTGAGATAGTAAATTATACTTTATCTTTATAAATTTTGAGTATATAAAAATTATAAATATTTCATTTAATTATTTAAAAGTTAATTATATTTAATTATTTATTTCTAAAATTAATAAAATACTTAATATTTAGATTATAATAATTTAATTTTATAAATTAAATATTATAAACAAATTTTTGATATTCAAAATATATTAATATTTTTTCTTTTTATATAATTTTATTGTTTGATTTAATTAATTTAGATATCTATTTAAGATATATTGTAGATGAAGAGGTAATAAGTCATAATTTCAAATCTGATTAAATTGTTTAGTTCTACTATTATAGTTAATTATTTTTTATATTTGTATAATAACTAAAATGAGGATATTGAAGAAATTATACATATTTCATTTAATTATTTAAAAATTATAATATTTAATTCTAATTATTTTTAAATTAATAGAATATTTAATATTTAGGATGTATAGTAATTTTATTTTATAGATAAAATATTATAAATAATTTTTTGATATTCAAAATATACTAATATGTTTTCTCTTTTATATAATTTTATGGTTTCTTTAGGAAGAAAGATGGTATGGAGAAAATAAATAATTCATGTTAATTTTCATATATATGTAAAATAACATTTGTATCATATAAAGAGAATGGAGAAATCCAAATTGGTACCTAAAAATAATTTTAAGCTCAAAACATGATCAAAGAACAAAGGTTTCCTCATAAAAAAATACTTGTAATGTTCACCAAATAATGGCACTCATAATCTTAACAAAATACCAATTATTGAGACTAAATTGCATTAAAGGTAGTGTGAGGGTAATATGAGATGGACTCTTAATGTGATAACTATCCTTTACAATTAGAATGTTGAGGTATGTGTTAAACATCTTGTATGTTGTTAGAGAGATACAATGCTATGTGGTGAATGTGAAGGGTTTCTAACCTATCCTAAATCTAAATTATTATCAATTATACTTCACAGTGAATGTGAAGGAGAAATTTATACTCATAGTAAATTTGTAAGGGTTTCTACTTTGCCATGAATTTTAACACATAACTTTATAATTACCATAAATTTGAACTGTGAAGGGTCTCTACATTGCAGATACAATACAATTAATTCATCCTAGATACCAACAAATCTCAAGGGGATACCTAAAAAACAACCCTAGATATTCTCTATGAATATATAGAGTGAATAGAAAATTGTACAGAAGAGAGAGAATCCAAACTTAAAACAGAGCTGGAAATAGTGGTTGATTATAAATTTAAATCATTTGAAGACAAGATTGAGACAAAGTTAGAAAAAAAAAATAGGGTTAGAGAGTGAGTGGAAAAAATGGAGGCTTGGTTACAAGAAATAGAAAAACAAAGCCAAAAAAAATAAATTATCAACTATGTAGGCAGAGTTCAAACACAATCATAATCTTAGGGACAAGATCACAGAGCTAGAAGAAAAAATTATTAGCAATTTGGCTGTAAGTCGTTTGGAACCTAAGTTGGATATCAAACCCATCAAAGAAGAAATGAACAAGCTCATATCATTAGACCATGAATCTAAAAAAAGAGTCTCGAGCCTCATAATTTTCTATGTAAAATATAAAAGAGATGAGACACCTTGGAAATAGTAAAGGAAGAACTAAAAAATAAATCACAAATTGAGACAACTTGCCTCGTAGAAGAAAAAAGGTTGGAAAAAATTATTGAAAATATATATAGGTTGATGAAGGTTAATGTAAGCTCTAATGACTATAGATGTGGCATATGCAGAAAAACTCCAAGATTAAAAGGGTCGGAAATATTTATCAATGAAGACCTCATTCCAAAGAACCAAGCTTAATTAACTAAGGAAGTTCAAAAGGTGAAAGAAGCCACGAAGGAAGGGAAATGGGAAACCATTTAGAATAGAAAGGATATTACTATGGATAGAGACTAAAAAGATAACATAACTAGAAAATCGGGACACTCCATATCCTTTCTTGGAACTTTCGTGGTTTTCCATGGAGTAAAAGGGCTACAGTAAGTTGGATCTCGAGTGACATTGATATTATTTTCTTGGTTGAAACTTGGGATCTTGAAGAATCTAAGTTCCCTAATATAGAAGGATTTGTTTTGTGGTCAACATGGAACAATAAGTCCTCATGTAGAGGGATTGGAGTCATAGCATGTTATATAAAAGTCAACATCTCTCCTCACATTCAACTTCATAAGAAATATCCTC
This sequence comes from Picea engelmannii, assembly GCA_009831015.1. Classification (NCBI taxonomy): domain Eukaryota; kingdom Viridiplantae; phylum Streptophyta; class Pinopsida; order Pinales; family Pinaceae; genus Picea; species Picea engelmannii. The sequence goes on along the minus strand of ML802562.1, from coordinate 58,735 downwards.
TCAATTAGTACATATGGATGGAGATATCATATATTAACGCTAATAATATTTACATATAAATATGTTATTTTGCAACTATTAAATCTATAGTTTATACAAAAAACAATATAGATAAGAAGTGACCCTACAAAAGATTAGAGAAAAATATCTACAATATGAAAAATGAAGCGAGTATCCTCTTCTTAGGAGAATTTAATGCTAGTAATGCAATGAATCAAGGTATTGTTTAAGTAATGATTCCAACCCTAATCCTCTCTTGCTACATGAAGACCTTGTTTTAGCTAATAGATAAAAAAGAAACTCTCAAGACCTCATCGGGAATTTCTTTGGTACTGAGATAATCAAGCTATGCAATTCTCAACATTTAATAATTTGCAATGGCCTAAGGAAGTTGAAAAAATATAACAGTATGACTTGTATCCATGTATTGGGTATCATTATCATTGAGTATGTAATATCATATATGCCCATATACAAACAAATAATAAACTTTGATATTTGAGATGACCACGAACCTGAATCTGATCATAGACCTTTAACCCTAACTCTAAAATTTCCATGCACAAAAGCTCCATTGAATATCACTCTAATAACCAAAGGAAGTTACCTTTTGACAATCAAAAAGTCGATCTTTTTCTTAAATGACTTAAGTAATTATTTAAATATCTTAATGTATCATAACAATATTGAAGCTAACTATCAAAATTTTACTACAATCCTCTCTACTTGCATTAAAAAAATCTATATTGAGGTGTTATGTAAAAATAAAAATACTACAACTAACCCTTGATACGATAATGAACGTAAAATTTCTAGAAAAGACATTAAGGATTCTTCCAATGTGTCATTAAAATATGATAAGATAAATAGATACAAAACCTTAATTAAAAGGGGAGAAAAAGACTATACAAATATAAAGAAAGATAATATTTTTCACCTATTTAAGATAGATCCTCAAAAACTTTGGAGGCAAATTTTAACTCGTAAAAATAAAGAAAGTAATAGGATTCACTTGAAGGATTGAAATTTCTACCTTAAAAATATTCAAGAAACCCCTATTGTCATGGATAACATTCCAAACGGTTCTACAAAGGATGAAGTGTTTTCTATAAAATACATTAAGTTTGGGGTTAAGCGGCTCTCAAAAGGAAAAGATAAATACATTGAAGGTTACCAAGATGAAATATTAAAAATTGGAGGACCTGTGCTCATGATTCACATACATAATCTCTTCAATTTAGCTACCCAACAAGGTTTCCCAAAACCTTGGACTGAAATCCTCATTGTACCTATTTTGAAAAGTGGAGATAAAAACAATCCCTATAATTATAGGACCATTATGATTATCCCCATTTAGATAAGCTATACATAAGTATTTTGGAAAAGAAGATCAATACATGGACATAAATCAATGGAAAAAAAGATAAATGTTAAGTTGGGTTTAGAGGCTACCATTCAACTTTGGACCACCTTGTTACATTTAGGATAATTGAAGAGTAGTTTCATAATGATAAAACCAATATCCTTTGTTGTTATGTTGATTTTAGAAAACATTTTAACATTATTCCTAGGACTAACCTTTGGAATAGGTTAGAAGAACTTAAAGTACCTTTCAATTTGAGTTGTTGAAGTAAGGTTGTATGAGAAAGTTATTTCCAATTTTAGGAACTTTGAGGGCTCGTCAAAAGAAACTAATTGCAATATAGGAGTCAAGTATGGATTCCCCCTATCCCCTGCCCTTTTTAGCATCTATAATGATAAGTAAGAAGATTGTTTAGAGGATGCAGGTTGTGTTGGACTGACTCTCGCTAGTATAATAATCACCATTCTTCTTTATGATGATGATATGGTTCTTATGGCAAAGAGTCCCCATGACCTAGGTAAGAAACTTATAATCCTTAAGGAACATTTTTCTAGTATGGAAACGACCGTGAACACTGACGAAACAAATTTTATGATAATTAAATCCAAAAAGATAACCTATGATACTTTTGTGTATGTCAACAATGTCTTGGAGGAAGTTCCTTTATACAAATATCTTGGAATCGATATTCACTAGAAGCTCAATTGGAATTATAGTGTTGAGAAAAGGATAAATGGAGGGTGGAAAGATTATTGTGGTCTTGAAAACAATTGTAAATCAGTAGACATTTGGCTTTGGTATAAGAAAATATTCCTCTTTCTAATAGTGACCCACCAATTCTATTTTCCACAAGTGCATATTTCTTGAATTAACGTTGTTGCATATTTAAATTTAAGCTACTCTCAATTCTTTATGCGAGCCCAAAATCCTTCTATTAATAGAGTTTAGAGTACTATGTTCTCGCACCAAAACTCGTCTCACCCCCTTGAAGTTAGTAGGAACTTAATTTTCTATCGTAGGGTCCCATCTCCTTACCAGCACCTCATTTATGTTTTTCTAGTCTTTGTCATTGGTTCCTTTAATAGTGCACCCACTCCATTACTTTTCCTTTCCTTTCTTAAGAAAATTTGAAGGGGGAGGGCACCCTACCCTACCCTATCTATCAGAGAAAGATTTAAGCACTAGGTCTATATGTGCCAAAAATTAGCCATGGGACTGGTATAACAAGGAAAAGACAATCATGTAAGAAAATTTACCCTATGTTGGAGAAGTTTATCTATTATATGCACAAGCCCCATGGTTGAGGTTTCCTTTTGGAAAATTCTTACAACAAAAAAGTTACAGGTTGGTGTGCAGTAGAGGAAGTATATTGTTTCTTTGGTAGAATGATAGCTACTCCTACAAGAGTGGGATTATTTTGATAGGAACTAATAGAAATGTTGTAAGTTATAAACCCGTGAAGTAAAGAAATGCATATATATTCTTAAGAAAAACATAAATTAATCAATGGCTCGTACACATAGTACATAGAGATTTATACCGGAAACCCTTAACTGGGATAAAACCTTTCAACTCTTCATTGTATTAATTTAACCATTCACAATACAATATATACAATACTTTTAGGTATTTCGTAAATACCAAAACCCTAATCTCTTAATCTGGGATTAATTTAGAAAACCACTAAAAATAGCAAAAACTGCTAAAATAGCAAAAACTACCCAAAAACAATTTCGGGGTACTGCCCCGAATGCTGTGGGTAATCGGGGGGGTCATTCCTGATACTGCCCCCCCCCTCCCCCCATAGGACGCCCCTAAGAAGCGCTTGATGCACATGAAACAAAGAGAGAAGGAAGTTGGGATCGTCAGATGCAGTTGTTGAATCTGACAGGCCCACACACACACATGCAAAGAATATAACACATACCCAACATTCTCCGACTTGTTGTTTTCTTTGCATCCAAGGGTCCACGGGATTATATAGTAAAAAATCCAGGGCATCAATTCCCATTGTTACTCTACACCAGGAGAACTTTTTTGTGCCTGTTACACATTATTTTCGTCATCCCCATGACCATTAATGATGTAAACCTATATGTTACTTAAAGAGGGGTCAGTGGCCTGAATTTCTGAAGAAAGAAGGCAAAAGAACTTTCCCTGAGAGAAGAAGTTTTGTTTTCCTCTGTAAAAACCCTATTTTGGAGGATTTTCGTGGGCTGCACCATAGCTAGGGTGTGGAAATTCCTGATTTCCACATGCTACACTATATCTAGGGCACAAAATTTCCGTAGGTTGTATTATAGCCAAGTCGCAGCAGCCTTCGTACGTGGGTAAAATAAGAATTTTCTCGATGGTTCTAGAAGGATAAGCTTCTATGGTGAGGTGGCCTCTGAATGGTTTGGATCTTACTTTCTTTCATGATTTAGTGGGATCATCCTAACCTCCTCACCTTATCCTCATCAACTTATAAAAGGAGAGGAGCTCTCATGGGGAAAGTTAGTTGGTTTTGGAGATTGGATTGGTATTAAGGTTGATTGAGTTGGATTTGGCTTGGAATTATTAGCTTGGTTAGAGTGGCTTTGAGATTTTCTTTGTCAAGATAGATATCAGATCTATAGTCTCATAATCCATTGGAGCAAGAAGTGCGTGGGGAGCAAGGAACTGTTGGAAGGAACCTTACGACATCAAGGCATCCGGTTGTAATCTCTCTTCCTATTATTAATATGATACAGTGGCATGTTTCTTTCACATAGAATTATCTTTATTTTATTGCACAATTCCTTGATCATATGCATAGGTTTTCATTGAATATATTTTATTGCTTTCACTTTGGTTGGTTTGTGTCTCACTGTAGGATCGGTATCACAAGAGCATTAGAGCGAAACAGGAACAAAAAAGACATAAGGAAGTGACATTTAAAGGTATGCCTATCGTCTTTTGTTCAGTAGTAAATTTGATTATTAGAGCTTAGGGAAAGTGCCATGTCCTTTCATGTTTTGTTCTAGATCTAGGTGGATCTAGGGGGATTAGTCTATGTCCGCATTCACCGATTTACCCATTAACAAAATTGGCAACCATACCGGGGATCAGAATGCTTTCCTAGTTTTTCTTGTTTTCCTACTTTGATTAAATTGGTTTCTATTTTCAGAGTCACTGGAAGATCCAGCTTGACTCTTTGACTGTTAAAATTCACTGGAAAACCTTCCAATTTTTATTTTTTTTCATTTTTGTTTGATTTCCACACCCTTCTTTGAGGGACAGTGCGGCGACTTAGGATTTCTACTCCCTACCTATTTTGACCTGTGCGGAAATGTCGCTCCCTACCTATTTTTACCAGTGCGGAAACGTTACACCCTACCCATATCTGGCCCGCGGAAATCAGTGATTCCCGCACTGTGCTAGACTTCCAGCCTACAGAAATTGTGAAAAAAAATGTTTTTTTGGTGGTTTTCCCTTTCCAGATCTGTGATATGGTTTTGGGGTGAGTTGTTGGGTCTGATTACAGTTTGCTTGACAAAATTTGAATATTCTTTCAGCCATCTATGCCTCATTTTTTCTTTGTTTTCTTTTGAAATATTTGATCTCTTCCTTTAAGCGTCTTTTTGCTACAAAGCATTGTTTTTTCTTTAGAATTGTTTGGTGAAAGAATTTATTTTTCTTTTATTGAATAATTTGTGTTAAAAGAGAAAATTTGTTTGGTTTTCTTTGTTTTACATAGATTGGCTATTTCTTTTAGTTATCTTTGAAACAGAGTTTTAATTTTCTTTCTTTGCACTAATCTTGGGGACATCCTTGCATTTGAAGGAGTGAAATTGCCATGAATTGTGTATTGGTGTACAATACCTTTGTCTCATTTCTTGAAAATATTGATATTGATGAGTTTTAAGATTTTGGTACATTGTGCATATGGGAATGGTAAATTTTTTCTCCTTCTCGTAGCATAGCATTCATTGAAATGAAAAGATTGAATCTTCATCTCTTTGCATACGCTTTCGAGTCAGTCAAAACACCATATTGTCCACGCCATTTTTCCTTTTGAGTAACAACAACCTTATAAATAAAGCACTTATAAAAATTGATTAGACATTTTTATACTTTTGGGTAGAAAACCTACATTAGATTAGTTGTAGGGATTTGGAATAGGTGTGAAAGATAACTTTCCAAAGTTGCAAATAAATATAGAATCTTGAGTTAGGGAGCGGTTAAATCCACTTATTACATTTTGTCCTGGGAAGCCCTTCTAACACAAGGGTCAATCACGAGGTTGCATTGAGACTGGCAGAGTTACTCACCCTTCTTTGTTGGTTTTGGTGTAGAGGTTGTGTGTACTATGGTGGTCACTTGAGAGGTATACCCACAATGATGAGTGGAATCCTTTCAAGTTGATTTCGGGCTAGATACCCTGCCCTTGCGCGTGGATCGGACTATCGACTGTTTCCCCAGGCATCACTGTAGTGATTGGTAACCTTAGTGGCCTATCTCTTTAAGGTCTTTACATAAGGTGATTGTGGAGGGGAAATTCTTCATCATACCTGGAATCGATGTTGGTCAAACTCACTCGATCTCCTTGGCGGGTATACCCACGTTTATGTGTGGGAGATTGCACCAAGGTGTAAGTCCATTAAGCAGGTCGTCAACGTAACTTTTCCACCCGCTCTATCTTAGCCCCTTCTTACTTTGTTCCCGCGACGTTGGATTTCATCACCAACTAGTGTTCTCATTGTGAGAAGGTTTTGTTTGTTTTCTTGCTTCCTAGATTTTTAGCATATGCTATTTGTTTTCCCTAGTGGACTCTAGATTGGATCTTTTTTTTAATGGCGTCAGTTCCCGAAATGACCAATGAAGGAACCTATGATCTAGGGGAACCTTTTGTTTTTCCTTCTTACAGAAACATTGGTCCTCCTCATATCACTACTTTGAGCCTTCCAGGTCTCACAATTGGGCTACCGATATGGTTGTTTTCCACTTAGGTAGTCTCGAATGCAGTTAGTGCTTCATTTGTAAGAACTTCCCCCCAAGAACATCAACCTCATTTTGATCCTTCACCTTCTTCACCAGTAAGACATTCTTCACCTTCTTCAATTGCAAGGTCTTCTTCCATTTCATCTTCTTCGCCGAGTGAAATCTCCAAAGCTAGTAACTTTGTGGATAAGAAGAAGAGGAAACGAAACAATAAGAAGAAGAAAAATAAGCAAGGATCCAAACTTCCAACCACTACCAGACATGTTGGAAAACAACCAGTTACTGTTGATCGTGTTGGGAGTGTTGATGATGTCAAAATCACCCAAACAACCCGTAAGCCCAAGTACCCTTGCAGGCTTTTTAAGGGTATCCATCTTCTTAAGGATTTCCCTGGTCTATCCAAGGTTATAGAAGCATGTTCTACACACCCTCGCCAACCCATGTCGTCAGCCTCTGAAAAACATGCTGATGACTTCCCGTTGACTAGTCACGATATAGTTGGGAAGAAGAAAAGTAGATTTAGGTTCCCGTGTATGTTATGCAAAGGATTTCATCTAACTCATCTTTTCCCTCATATGGAAGAAGCCTCAAAATTCCTAGAAGACATGACTGTTTCATAGCCTCAACTTCCAATTGCTTATCACAAGCTTTCTCTCAACCCACCTGTAGTTGATGGAATGATCAATCAGGTTCCCCCATTGGTCAGTCCAGTTGATCAAGCGGTCAATCTGGTCACGTCCTTGGTTGAATCAGTAGACCAAGTGGTCGATCTAATCCCATCCTTGGTCGATCCCACTCTCCTATTAGAGAGTGAAACCCAAGCGGTCGATCCATTTCCAAGCGTCAACCCCATTCTCCCCTTGGAGAATGCAACCCGAAGTGGTCGATCCGATCTTGTCATCGGTCGATCCTACTCTCCCGCTTGAGAGTAAACCCGATACTACCCACATTTTTCTCATTAATACAGACTCTACCATGTTGGGGGGTATTCCTCATTCTCCCGTGGAACCCCCTCTAAGTAATGAGGCCATCCGTTTTGATTGGGGTGTGCTAATTGGACCCTGTCTTCCCTCTCACATTCCTTTCTAGATCACAGTGAAGGTTTGTGGTTGGGACGTTCCTCAGACACTGATAGATGAAGGTGCATCCGTTAGTATTTTGTCCTCTTTTTCTTGGAAATCTTTGGGTTGTCCTCAGCTTGCCCCGATTACGCAGAATCTATTAGCTTTTAATAGAAGAACCAGTCAACCTTTAGGGACCCTTCCTCAGTTTCTTGTAACTTTGGGAGGAAAAACTATTTTTATTGATGTCATGGTAGTCCAAGACCCCTTGGATTTCTCTTTACTCCTTGGGTGAGATTATGTCTATGCCATGAAAGCTATTGTGTCCACTCTTTTTCGCGTGATATATTTCCCTCACGATGGAAGAATGGTGACTATTGATCAGCTTTCGGTTGGCCCTGACTTGACCATCAACTCAATGAACTCCCTAAACGGTTCTTATATGTAGACGGTATCGCCCTTGCCACATGTCAATTATGTGGCATTGTCTCCCATGACTTTGGCTTCTGATGAATTAGATTCGGAAGTTGACATGGTGATTTCTTCGATAGGGTTTTTAGAGCATGATCTCCTTACCCCTATCGCGGCCCTCGACATGTGTTCCTCCCAGAGTATGTTTCTTCCATTGAGTGAAGATCTCTTGGAGGCCATGACCGAGTTTTTTCCCTTGACATGGTGTCCTTCCAGAGCACTGTCCTCTTGGAAGCCATGATCAAGAAGAGAGTCGAGAATGATTTTCTGATTTCAAGCTCGTTAAAAAATGAAACCAGCTTTGAGCATTGTTTTCTGATTTCAAGCTCATTAAAAAATGAAACCAATCATGAGGATAGTTTTTTCATATCTGTGACAACCTTGTTAAAAAATGAAACAGAGCTTACGAGCATAGCTCATGTTTCTATGTCAAGCTCGTTAAAAAATGAAACAGAGGTCTAGGGGTTGAACCTGGATTCTCGAGCATAGTTCTTATCCTGTGTCAAGCTCGTTTAAAAATGAAACAACTTCCCCCTCTCTGTGGAGTCAAGTCCTTCATCTAGTATTTGAAGCTTCCTTTCCTTCTCCTTTGCAGTTGGACGAAACGAAGCTTGGGGGGAAATGGTTCCAGCCTCAGGACTTCATGCTGAAGTTGGAGCCCCTAGTTTCTTAAGTTAGGGGCTAAGTACCAACCATGCGTTGGGAAGTCGCAAGCATAGTTTTCTATGTTTCAAGCTTGTGTAAAAATGAAACCACTTATCTCAAGCATACTTTACTCTGGTTCAATATTGTGTAAAAATGAAACCAGATCCAAGCATAAGTTTAATTTAGTTTTTAATCTTGTGTAAAAATAAAATCTATCCAAGGCATAGTTTTGTTTTGTTTTTAAGCTTGTGTAAAAATGAAAACAATCCCGAGCTTAGTCTTTGTTCTTTCTCGTGCTCATAAATACATGAGAATAAGTTACTGAGCTTAGTATTTGATCTTTCTCATGCTCATAAATCAATGAGAATGTAACCGAGTAAACTTTTATCACTTTTTCGGAATCGTAAAGGTTATACGAAAAAGGAACCCCCTAGAGTTCCCTTTAAGCTCTTTTCATACTCTGTAAACATGAAAAGATTGTTGAGCGACCTTGTTCTTTTCATGCTCGTAAAAGTATTTGAATAAAACGTTTGATGGGTGGTAGGTTATCACTTTTTCGGTCTCATCAAACTAATTTATGAAAAAGGAACTGAGAGCGTTCTCTTTAAGTGTTTTTTTAGACTCTATAAACATGAAAAAACCTGAGTTTTATATCTTTGGACTCGTTAAACAAGCATTGAAAGACCCATATGGGACCGAACCACTCCTTCCTAGGGTTCATTAAACATACTCCGAGGGACTCATACGAAGGATGAGCTTACATTTCAAGCATATGTTATCCTCCTCAAGCTTGTGTAAAACTAAAGAGGTACTCGCCAGTAATGGTGGGGGAAAAAATTGGGAAAGAAATGTGTATTAACCTGTATTCTATGGAAGAGTCACTTTTGACCATGACACCCTTTCACTCGCCTTGTGTCTAGGTTGGAAAATCCACTTTCTATGATCCATGTTGTTAAGTCAGTGTTTCCAAGATAGTTTTTGTGTCGTCAATATGTTCAAAGAGAATTTCAACCCAGAAAGCCTTCTATTGCGTCGGTTATTTCTGCAGTCCTTAAGCCTTCTATTGCGTCAGCCATCCCTAAGTCAGTCCTGAATCACTTGTTACTCTGATCTACATCAAATCTTGTTACCCATTTCATGTCATTGATGGAGGATACATTAAGGCCCTCCTGTGACGAGTCTTTTCCTATCGACTTCAACTCATTATCCAAGAATTAGACTTAGAAACTAATTGGTACCTTGGAACTTACATGCCTCAATGGAAGGTTTCCTCGCTTTCGACAGTGGGTTTTCATTATTGACCCTTGATCGGGAGATTCCTCCAAGTGTTCAACTTCAGCTCATTAATTCGCATTCGTTGGATTGTACTAGAGTACCTTGGGAGTCATTGCCATTAATGGTGATTTCCCTTGCATTTGTCAATGGTATCCACTAATGACCAATAATCAATTGGTTTCTACCATGTTCGACTTCAGCACATGTATTCACATTGTTAAATTTGTACTATAGAGTGGTGGAGATGAAGACCCTGAATATTTTCTCATAGATTCAGGTTGTGTTGGAGTATATTCAGTTTGTATTGTTGCATAGATCCACATTGTATGTGTCGTGGCTATGTTCAAATTTGAGTCTTTAACACATAGATCCACAATGTATTTTTGGTGGTTATGTTCAGATTTGAGTCATAATGGCATGGAACCACAGTGTATGTTTGGTGGCCATGGCCTGTCTTACTTGACATGGATATCCACATGTTGACATTTCTGCTTTGAGTCATTTGTATTCTAAGTATGGGAATGCCTACCTTAGTGATGATATATTATTGTATTGTATTTCCTTGTTTGTTGATAGGTTTCCGACCGACATGTTCCTTGTTCCCTATACACACTCGACAAACTATTTCAGCTATCACTCTGTTCTAACTTCATACTTTGGGGGGCTCTCTATTACACATTATTTTTGTCATCCCCATGACCATTAATGATGTAAACCTATCTGTTACTTAAAGAGGGGTAAGTGGACTGGATTTTTGAAGAAAGAAGGCAGAAGAACTTTCCCCGAGAGAAGAAGTTATGTTTTCCTCTGTAAAAACCCTGTTTTGGAAGATTTTCACAGGCTGCACCATAGCTAGGGTGCAGAAATGCCTGATTTCCGTAGGCTACACTATAGCTAGGGTGCGGAATTTCCATAGGCTGTATTATAGCCAGGTTGCGGTGGCCTTCGTACGTGGGAAAAATAAGTATTTTCTCGATGGTTCTAGAAGGAGAATCTTCGATGGTGAGGTGGCTTCTGAATGGTTTGGATCTTACTTGCTTTCATGATTTAGTGGGATCATCATAACCTCCTCATCTCATCCTCTTCAACTTATAAAAGGAGAGGAGCTCTCATGGAGAAAGATAGTTGGTTTTGGAGCTTGGCTTGGGATTAAGCTTGATTGAGTTGGATTTGGCTTGGAATTATTATCTTGGTTAGAGTGGCTTTGATCTTTTATTTGTCAAGATAGATATCAGATCTATAGTCTCAGAATCCATTGGAGAAAGAAGTGTGTGGGAATCAAGGAACTGTTGGAAGGAACCTTACAACATCAAGGCATCTGATTGTAATCTCTCTTCCTATTATTAATATGATACAATGGCATGTTTCTTTCCCATAGAATTATCTTTATTTTATTGCATAATTCCTTGATCATATGCATAGGTTGTCATTGAATATACTTTAGTGCTTTCACTTTGGTTGGTTTGTGACTCACTATAGGATCAGTATCACAAGAGCACTGTAGCGAAACAGGAATAGCAAAGACATAAAGAAACGACATTTAAAGGTATGTCTATCGTCTTTTGTTTGGTAGTAAATTTGATGATTAGAGCCTAGGGAAAGCGCCATGTCCTGTCATGTTTTTTTCTAGATCTAGGTGGATCTAGGGGGATTAGTATATGTCTGCATTCACCAATTTACCCATTAATAGTTCCCACAAACTTTATCAATGAATTTGCAACATTCTTCAAAGTGTCAACCTTTTCCATCAACACCTTGTTTTCTTCAACCATGTCTCTCACAAAGTGATACTTAACATCAATACACTTTTTCTTCGAATGATAAGTTGGGTTCTTTTCTAGGAAGATTGCAGTCTGACTGTCATAATATAATCTCACTGCACCAACCTAATACCTAAACACAATCTATGTAACCATACTGCTTCCTTGCTTGCATGAGTGGATGCCACGTATTCAACTTCTGTAGTTGAGAGTGCCACTATAGCCTGTCATTTGCTCATCCAACTAGTTGCTCCTCCAAATAGTTTAAAAACATACCCACTTGTAGATCTTCTGCGATCCACATATCCAACCCAATCTGCATCAACAAAGCCATGTATGTCCACCACTTTGTTTAATTCCGGTCTTCCTTGGTAGCACAATCCATAACTATTAGTGCCACAAAGCTACCTAAATACCCTCTTTACTGCTATCCAATGCTCCTTTCGTGGTTTTGACATATACCTTCTAAAAAATCCCATTGCATGTGCAATGTCCAGTCTAGTACAAACCATTGCATACATCAAACTACCAACTACACTGGCATATGGAACATGGGACATGTCTTCTTCTTCTTGTTGTGTCTTGGGACACTCATTTGCAAATAAATTTACACCTATAGGAATAGGAACCTTGACTGGTTTAATTCGATGCATATTAAAGCAATATCATCTCAACATATTTCCTCTGATTCAACCAGAGTTTCATGTTTGCACGATCTCTTTTAATCTCCATTCCCATAATGAATTTAGCAGCAATGAGATCCTTCATGTCAAATTTGGAGGATAGCTGTGATTTCACCTCCTTGATAACATCCATGTTATTTCCTAACAACAAAATGTCATCAACATACAACACTACATAAATGAAGTGATTACCAACCTGCTTGGAATATACACAGTGATCAACCCTGCTTCTCACAAATCCCAATCCAAGGATGTATGTGTCAAACTTTTTGTACCACATCCTAGGTGATTTCTTCAGACCATATAGTGACTTCTTTAGCTTACAGACAAGCTCTTTCTTTACCTTCAATACAAAGCCTTATGTCTACTTCATGTAGATTTCTTCTTCCAGATCCACATGTAGGAATGTTGTATTTCACATTCATCTGTTCCACTTCAAGATCAAAATCAACATCAATAGATAAAGGAAATATAATAGATGTTAACTTGGCAACAAGAGAAAAAATATCACTGAAGTCAATTCCATCTGCCTGGGAATAACCTTTTACTACTAACTGAGCCTTGTATTTCTCCACTTTACCTTCTGCATTAAACTTCTTCTTAAACAACCATTTGCTACCAACATATTTTCTTCCAGCTAGCAACTCAACTATATACCATGCCTCATTCTTATCCAAGGCATCCATTTCTTCAACCATGGCCTTCTTCCATAGTTTACGATCCTCTGAATTCACTGTTAGAAAAACATGACCGCGGAGCAATAAAATAAAACAAATGCAGAAACAAAACACAGAAGACACACAATACAAGAGAGACACAGATTTATGTGGTTCACCCAGTGTGGGCTATGTCCACCAGAGAAATTGCCAGGTCCTTCCTTTATTATTATCCAGCAAATGAAGGGATACAACCTACAACAAAACCCGTTGTAACTTCCTCTTCTTTCTCTCACAGTCTCCTCTCTCAGAATACAATATTCACCATCATCCATAGCTACAATAGATTTCCCTCATAAAAGAGGGTTGCCTTCTAGGGAAAAAAACCCTAACATAATCTCTACCGTTAGATCTGCAACCTTATAATGAACGGTCTAGATTTACAATGAAATTACAATATACTTTTACAAGGCAATTGTTTCTTCGAGGGATTCACCCTCGAACCCCCGCTGGGGACCCGCTTGCCCCCAGACCCCCCAGCCGGGGGGATATCCCCCCCCGGACCCTGCAGAGGGGGTACCCCCCCTCTGCACTCCCCCGCATGGAAGAGTGTACATACTTCTGGGTTGTAAATACTTGATGGGGTATAAACACGGCTAAAAGAAAGGACCTTTTAATTAGGAAGATAATCAGGCTCCACAACCAACAATCTCCCACTTGGAGACTGATCTCAACAACTCCACCGCTGTTGTATATGCTGGACTCTGAACCTTTTTGGACCTGGAAAATTTCTCATCTTCATCTTCATTCTTGAAGACCAAC
>ML802562.1:13331-26846 GCA_009831015.1 Picea engelmannii | reverse complement strand
TCCCCCATTGTTAAAGCCTTGAAAAATCTCCGCTAACCACTATGCCGCCACATGAACCTTGTTAGGTTTATGGTATTAATTGTATTTAACATTGTTGTATGTTGAAAGCGGAGGGGGGTCGGGTCGGGGCTTAGCCCCGACCCATAGTTTTATTAATACATATAACCATTGTATTGTATTATGGTGCGTGCGATTTAAAATCGCATACATATACCATAGTTTTCCATTGTATTAAAACATGCACGCAGGGTTTTTAACTAATGGATAAACCGTGGTTTGACTGGTGGTATAAGGGCGCGGAAGTTATACGGTTGGACAATGGATTAACCACCCTTTTCGCCCAGCTTTTGGTCACATGCGCCATACGCCCAGGTGCCGAGGTGGTTAGGGGATGGAGGCACCTTAACCATCCTACGGTTTGCATCGTTGGCGCGATTGCGCCCGGTGCTAGGTTTTTATGCTTAAAAGAGCATGTGATCCAGGTTCAATCAAGGAGGGTGTGAATTGTAGAACCAGAGACAACAAGCTTGGAGAAGGAGACTTCTAGGAGGCCTATCTTTCTCATTTTTCGACTGATTGAGGTGCCGAAAGAGCCCAGACAGGGGTTTAGGGACGCTGGGAAGCCATTGGAGCAGTCAGTTTGTCAGTTTGAGCATTGGAAGACATGTTTTTGAGCACTTTTTGAGAAATTAATAATAATGATCCATTGGAAGCTGGACCAGGAGATGTAGCCCATAATTGGGGTGAACTCCTTTATCAATTGTTGTGCACATGTTTTTATGTTCAATGTTTATGCTGTTGTCTATGTGTATTTTACATAAGTAATCCTTAATTTATGTGTTGCAAATTGATCCTGTTGCTTTAAACACATAACATTTCACTTGCAATAATTATTCAAGTTTTTCAAGTCTTCTTCAATTTTAGATCAAAAGTTGTTTGAGTTCCAATAAACAAAGGAAAAGTTCCTAATGTAAAAAAGTAATACTAAGAAAATCAATGCAAGGGTGCATTGTGTGTAAATGTGACCAAGGAAAATGGAACATTGATTAAATTTATTTGATGCATGATTGAATGTTAAAAGGCTTGGTATGCTAAAGTAAATCATGAGTAAGGAATGGTATTTCCTTTTGAGTAAATAAATTGATTGTTAGTATGCACGGTTCTAAAAATGTTTGTGAGCCACTGCAAGTGTGCAATGAAAAATATGATGTGCATGAGAACTAACAATTTTTTGGCTGATTCAAGTTGAAATTGAAGGAAGAAGGGTTTTGGATATGGTAGTTTTATAATCCCATAAGGAAGACCAATTGCATGTTAATCCAAACCTATATGGGAAGGAAAATCCCATACTTGTGAATTTGTTTCCTATGTGGAACAACTATGAAAATAAAATGTGGAATTTGGAAATCTGTGGGTGACAGTTTTGTAAGAAAATTCTAAACTAGAATTGATGATAATGTCTCACAAATTTTTTGTACACATGTGATATAGATGAGACAAAAATGATCGATATAGGGAGGATAGATGAAGGATGTCAAAACTGGAAAGGATGAAAAAGGCTACTGGTGTGACATGAAAACCATGTGGTAATCCATGATCTCCCTAGAATATGTTGTGTTGTGGTAACACAATCCATAGGGATTCCTTGGCAGAGCAATTCAAAGGGACGCCTCAGCTATAAGACTAGATAAAGTCTATAGAACTCTTCTTGTGTGAGAAATCATTGGAAATTAAAGATGGATTTCTCGAGGGACTGTATAGAAGAGAAGGGGATGCCTGAGCCTAGGCTTGGAGGGTGAGTGACTAGAAGGAAGAGGAGACTTTGATAATTCTTGTAAACTATTGATTGGAATCATGCACACAATGGGTATGTCAAGGAAAAAAGTGATCCAAGTTAACAGGACATCCATATGGATGCAGATCCATTAACTGCAAAGATAGGTATTGTGTTGGATTATGAAAATTTCCTCTTAAATTATGAACATCAATAAAAAAATGATGCACAAACTTGTGAATTGACATGCCTTTTGTTCGAAATTTTGTAGGCATACAATGAATATTGAGGATCTGGAAAAGGACTAGACCATGAGGTAAAATAAGAGGGTAATGTTGAAGCAGGTGAATGAAAAGTGCATTACAGGTGTTATTGAGAAAGAAAACTGAGGACGATGTTCCTTTGAAGGGGGAGGGGATTGTAACACCCATGATTTCCCTAGATTGTAATTAATCATTACTTATGATTACCATGCTATGGTATGTGAAAAATGTAAATGTATTATTATTTATATTTACAACAACTATTTGTGGGGGTGAAGCCTTGAAGTGTTGGACATGATACCACTAGAGGAAAGAGTGAGTATATATGTATAGAGGGTTCATCATGCCAAGATGAACCAATCCTCTTTACTGAGATATTTTATCTAGAGTACTAATACTCATTTGGATCCCAAGGATAAATTATTTAATGAGAAAGGGAATGGTGGTTGAACAACCAACTACCCCAATGAATGGGAGCATGAAGAAGACAGAAAATTGTCAAATCGAAGTACCATAGAGTGCAGTATTCCTACAGACCCATATTAACCTGAGTTCATTCTGATAGAAATAATAGGACAACTCCAGAACCTTCTTGGGTGGGGGAAGGCATGCAAGAATATACAAATAAAAAGGAAGACAAGAAAAGAGAAAGAGGAGGTGAGAAGAAGACCATTCCTAGAAGGGGGCTTGGAAAAATATCATAGACCTCGTGGAAGACTTTTGATTTGGAACATAGAACACCCGAAGCCCATACTAGAGAAAAATAGGGTCAAAGGATTGATGTTGGCTGGAAAGAAATCTAGTTGGGAAAGCATCTGATAAACCATGTGGAGGCCCTGAGCTCAGTGGGAAGAAGGGAGACTTATGTTGTTTCCAAATAAGTGTAGTTCAAAAGAACAAGGGTTTCATTTTGATTGGCATAATAGCTTAGAGACTCGACCTTGGCCAAAGAAATAAGGTCAGATATTGATGTTGAGAAGGAATCTGACAAAACTCAAAGAGGCCTAGGCTAGGTAGGGCATGAGGGAAAATATTCACTAAGATTAGTGAAAAGGAGAGTGACCTCCAAGATTTTGCAAAAGACCTGAGGAAAAGAGAGAACTCCTTGGTGGTATCATGGCTTAGCATGGGGGTGGCTAGAGTGCTAAGAGTGAATTTCATTGAGCCTATAGTTGTGTGGAAAGGAGAACACCCATATTTAGTTTGGTAGCTCTCAATTACAATACATATAAGTATTTCACATATTCTATGTAATTGAATTGAATTGAAATGTGTGATTTGGACGTTTGTGATTGTATTAGAGATGTGCATTGCATGATTAATGGTAATTATTATTTTTTTCATTTGTAAACTCCTTCCTTTGGGTGATTGTAGGAAGACAAGTTTGTTTCATTCCCCTTGCAAAGTTGAATATAATTATCCTAAAATATATGAAGTAAAGTTTGAATGTTACATTTTGTCAAGGATTTTCTGCTTGTTCTTGTCTAGAAATGGATAACTATTAGTAATGGGTTTTTAAATGAATTTGGGGCATAAGGCTTTGGCCTCTGTGTTGGTTGGGAAGTCCTAAAATGGATTTCCCAAGAATCATTTTTTCAAATATAGATTCGGGACAAACTCTACGGGATTGCTCAGGTCTTATCGATCCCTCGAAATTACTTTTTCCCTGCTATAAATTTTGAGCTATGTGGACGAAATATGCTTCCTTCAAACCATTTTATTTTGCAGGTGACCTCAATCTTGAGTCCACGGACCTAACCAAAGTTTTGTTAAATAATTAAAAGTATATCCCTCAAGGGATTTTCATAGTTCCATATGACCAGGACCCTGGGAACCCTACTCTATGCTCAAAAGTAGCTAAGTTATCCAGGCTTCATAAGTTTGGAGATTCAGGGCTTTGGGATGTTATAACTTCACAACACTCTAATCTTGCTCAAGGAAACTAGTTGACATGCTTACCAAAGAGTTTGAATGGAAACTAGTGGTTTCTTACCAATTATTATGGGATCTTCCCTATCATTAAACACTGACCAACTTTTTGGCCTCCAAGTAATGCGAGTCGTCGATCCAAGAAACATTGGGATATTTCTTGACCATTGGATATAAGCTATGGTCAATTCGGATTTGAATCACTTCGGGAGTAAAACTATGTTAGACGGCCATAATCCCCAAATTCTAAAGTCGTGAAGTAACATGAGTCGTTGATCCAAGAAACATTGGGATCTTTCTTGACTGTTGGATGTAATCTAATATCAATTCAGTTTTGACTCACTTCGGGAGTGTTGGCATAGGGTCAGACCTAGGGTTCAACGCTTCAGTAGTGCACCAACAAAACCCTAACTACCATCCCTTTTAGAAACACCTGTGAAGCAGATGAAGTCTCACCTGAGGTAGAGGCAGGGGGGTTGCAGGACAAAAGTGTCTACAACCTAGCTGGGACACAAATCTCTGATCACAATACTTAACAGAGTACTTAGAAATTAATATTCATTATACTTTAACCCTTATTCACATCCCAGGTCAAACCCTGATTACAGAACAACGCAGTATTAATCAAGATCTAAGTACATCTATCCATTTAACACATAGCATCAGAGAATATCTATCATTCATTCATATACTGAGCACTAAGTATCAATGGATCTACCTATAATGCATCAATATCATTACACTAAGAAAGCAAATACATAAACAACATGAACAACATAACACATAGCACATCGACATAGGATATACGTGGTTCACCCCAGTGTGGGGCTACGTCCACCAACTCTTCTCTTATTTATTAGGATCTTCCAACAATCCACAAAGCCAACTCTACATAGAACAGGATATTTGCGCACACCTTGCTAGATCCTCCTTCCCCAATTTAGGTCATAGCACAAATCCTTACATAGTATGTGCATAAATCACTTACAACACACTTTCACTTAGCTCTGCAAGCCTTAACACATCTTCTTACACATAGCTAACCTTAGAATTAATCCATCGGCCTACTAGGTCTACTTATTACATCGCCTAGCTACTTATTTATACATTACAAAAAGGGCCTAAACATGGGTAAGACGCATGGGCCGACATCCCATACCCATTACATAAACCCTAAAACCTAAAAAACCCACAAAAAGGACAACATCCCGTGATATTCGCTTCGCATGGGCGCTTCATCTTTGACCAGCCTATCGAAGTCCCAAAAGTGGTCAAGCATGACCAGTGTTTCCTCAAAACCTGGTCAAGGGCCAACAGGCCCCCAACATTAACCTATGACTCATCCTGAGTCACTCTGATCTGGGCAACTCTACCTCCAAGGCCTCGAGCTTAGCTTGATCTTCCTCGAATTGTTTCTTCGCGAGAGCCTCCTGCTCGGTGAAATCTTCGATGAATTGCTTGGTGACAGACCCTTCCAGGTGTTGTTCCACTGTGGTGACCATCTCTTCCAGCTATGATCCTTGTCCCTCAAGCACTTCAAAAAGGGTGTAGGCTTCATCCTGCACCATCCAGATTCATTGTGTCACCTCCATAAATCGACTTTGGATGGCAGTGAACTTATGCTATATTTCACGTTGGTCCTGTGATCTCTTCATCTTCTCAATGGTCGTAAGTTGCTTCAGTTGTGCGTGCACTGCCGATAATTGTTGCTTCACTTCCTGGAGTTGTTCTTCCAATGTTCTTAGTTCTGGGTCCTATGTAAGGTGCTCATAAGTCTACACAATTCAAGCACTCAGTTGCTTTCATTCTGAAGCCAATGCCTTGATTCTTTTGACTACGGTCCTGGCAGCTTCTTCCCTATGATCCCGCACTTCTTGCATAGTTTTCAACACTGCTTGTAGTTCTAACTTTGTTACTCTTGATTGAAGCTGTTGAATGGCCTCAACGAGCTTCCCCACTTGGCTCTCAGTTGTCTCCTCTTCCATCTGGGCCAAGCCTGGCACAGAGAGAAGTGTGCTAGCCACTGCCTCCTTGACCGTAGTCTTCTCCATGGGAAGCTAGTATTTTTCTCTATGGATCTGGTCTCTGTTCCCCTCAAACTTTTCTCTCATGTCATATTTTTCTTGTTGTGCAACCCAAAGTTTCTCTAGGCCTTCCACCTTTGCTTGTTTCAAGGCCTCTATGGCCCACTCTTTTTCTTCCTGGACTCGACAAAGGCAAGCCTCTATAACATATGCTATCCTTCACAGTTGGGTGGGCTCATCCCCCAATTCTTCACCTTCTAATGACGACAACAGAGTAGACACTACGTGGCTCAATTAGAGAGATTGTTGTACCCCCTTCATCTTCTCCTTGATTCTGTCATACATTGTCTCCTGCTTTTCTTCGTTTTGCTACAAAATATCCTTCGAAATATCTACTACAGCTGTGATGATGAGGTCAATTTCATCCACTGTGAGCACATTTTGCGCTTGAGGCTTATTGGCTCAGGATTTCTTCTGTGCTGAAGGTTTCTTAGGAGAAGCTTTCCTTTTCTTCAATGTCTCAACCTTTGTAAGGGGATCCTTCGGCGGTGTCACTTCACCTTTTTCCTGCTTGTCTTCTTCCCCTTCCTCTTCTTGGTTTACTTCATCGTCTCCTCCCCCTCTAGGTGAATCAAACGCAGTTTTCTCCAATGCGTTGTTTATCTCCTGCACTTCTTCCTTTTTCTTCTTCTTCTTAGCGTTGCTCAGTCCATCCCACTCAATTTTGGTGACCATGGGACTTCTGATGAGGTCGGGGTCAGAGAGTTTTTCATATCCAACCGGTACAAGGAATTCGACAGACCATTCCGTGGTTATATCCTCCATATCTTCCTCAGTTAATTTATAGTATGACTGTAGATCCTCCTTGCTTTCATCCTTGCGCGCAGTGATATATATGAAGTGTCAGTCTATGCAGAAATTTGCGAATGGCCTGAATCTATGGAGTGTATTCAGTGTCATTCAGGGGAAATATTCAATGGCTGGCATGAGCTGTAGGTATTATGTGTGAAACACCGTGTTCGACTACCATTTCTTTGTTGTATCGCTTGAATACCACAAGGTGTTGAACCTCACGGCCAGTGGTTTGGATGGCTCGAATTCAGGGAATGTCACTCCCTCTGGCATCTCCCAAGTGACAAATAAAATGAGGATCAATAACCAACTAAACTGAAACTCATAACCTTGGTCATGCGCTTCACGA
Organism: Picea engelmannii; assembly: GCA_009831015.1. NCBI lineage: Eukaryota > Viridiplantae > Streptophyta > Pinopsida > Pinales > Pinaceae > Picea > Picea engelmannii. Next base: position 19,655 of record ML802562.1, on the reverse strand, counting down.
CAGTCCTTATCCAACTCATTAACAAGGTAGTTTTCCCAGTTCATCTGCATCTCTTCAACACGCTTCCTTGTGAGGTCGACGACAAACCCCGTGGCTTGTGTTGTTCCATTCTTCCTGACGAGATTACCAATGATAAACTAACAATCTAGGCACACTAAACCATCTTGGATGGAGGCTACCTTGTAGCCACACTTCCCCTTCTCCACATCGTCATAGGTTTCCTTTATACACTGCGCCAGGGTGCGATATGAAGCCTTCCCTAGATAAAACTTTTGAGGGTCCAGTCCCTGCATTCTCAATCCAGTGATCATGTGGATCATTGTTGGATCCACAGTCACATGATTATATAACCATAGATAGCCTCGATGGTAGCACGGCAGGAGGAGTTTAACACACACATTAACCTACTGATGTATGCCAAAGTGGGGTATTTTCATCACGTTAAGGATGGTGGACCTCACGATCTTCTTAATCCATGGTTGGGGAACTATATTTGGATTCTTCCCAGTCATCTTTTTCAAGTACCTATGCGGTGCGAGCAACGCATAGGTCTTCCTATCTCCTAGGTTGAAATCGTTGATCTTAAGATCAGGGATCAACCCTAGCTGTGGTCCAACTGTGCATATCCTCTTCAAGAGGTACGCAGTGATGATTGTGTACTTAAAATATCTCGATACATTGTCATGACTAACCATGCCAGCTAGAGGCAGGATGTAATCAGGCAAGACCAACGGGATGAGCTTCGCATTCGCCAAGTCGTCGTGGTTCTTGCTTATTTTCTCTATTGTGGTTTGGGATGGCCCAGATCGATGTCCAGTCAAGGGGGATGATTCCAATCCTCTCGTCGATGAGGCCTATACTCCCGCGGACAAGACCTTCTCATCCATAAGGTCTATTAAAATCTCTTCTATGGATTTCTCTACTACGCTAAGGTTGCCCGACATGCACACTCTTGATCAAATATCTCAGGTATGCGACTAGACACTCAAGGTAAGAAAAATGGGTGGCGAGGTCTCAAAATCACAACGCGATAGAAATCATTTCTCAACTAGCTGGAATATCTCAAGTTGAAAAAGTGTCCTCGGTCAGGCATTCGATGGATTAAATAAACAACGTCATAACAGACTCCTCCAACGGGAAGGAATGCCTCAATCAATATGATTCCCTCCATTGTGGCGCGGTCCCAACGGTCCAATGGAGATCTTTCTGGAAATAACTATGTTTCTAACCGTTCCAGAGCATCATTCTAATGGTCGAGATGCCTCTAACGTTCATATAGCTTTGTCATGGAGAAGTTTCATTCTGCGTTGTTATGTTATTCCGGCGAGGTTCAAGTTTTGCAAGCCTGCCTTCTATGAAGTCTTCTCTAGAACTTCCTGCAATTTTTCTAACTTTTCTTTCTTCTTACTGAGCTTTCTGGCCTTCTTTCCTGTGATCTGAGTCACTGGGTTTCTTTGACCATTCTTATTCTTATTTTCTTTTAGTAAATGGACTTCGCACTATTTAGGGTATTCCAAAGGGTCCGAGTGTAGTACCTCTTCTATTACTTCTTTTGGGGTAGGTTCTCTTCTCTCCTGCATGGACAGGTTCTTTAAGCCATCTTCCGTTCTTTCAACCTTGACAGCCTTCTACTGCTTTGAATTGTCCTCTTGTTCTTCTATTAGTCACACAATTTTCTTGGCTATGAAGTCCCTTAATTCTTGTTTTTTCTGTTCTGTAGCTTCTTCCTCTTCTTTCCTCCAGATCCGATCTTTCTCAATCCAAGTCTTTCCTAACAAAAGTGCAAAAGGAGCGTTGTTCTCAACAAACTTAATGACCTCAAATTCTTCTTTAGTCGATGCTCCATGAGAAATCATAGGTACATGAGTAAGTCTTCCACATAGGGTTATCATATTTCCTTTAAACAAGCCTATCCCTCCCAATGAAGGAACCACAGTAGGCTTTCCCAAAATTTCCCAAGTACTTTCTGGCATGATGTTCACTTGTGTTTCCTCATCTAGAACACAATCTATGTTGAAGTCTCCTATTCTTGTTTCTATGCACTCCTTCTCTTTTAAGATCTCTGGTAAACTGATGTCTCTGTGATCATTCAATGTTTCTTTCATCTGTAATAATAGTCTTTGATTCTTTCTAGTGCTCTAGTACATCCTTAGTCTCTTGACCTTCTTCAGATTTTTCTTGTCTCATGTTCGTCTTTTCAACTTTAGAAATCATTCTAGGGAAATCCAAAACCTCATGATAAGAAGATTTACAACAAATACAAATAGGACCTCTACTAGGGCATTCCTTATCAAGATGTCTCGGTCTTATGCAATTATAACATAATGCCAATCCTCTATTTCTCTTAAATTCTTCCCAACCTTTTCTGTATTGTGCACTGGGATCACAGTGTTGGACCTGCAACCTACAAAAATTCTTTCTAGGATCATGCATCCACTTGTTAGTCCAAAAATTATTTCTATGCATAGGAATAACATATCTTTCATTGTTTCTATCAAATCTATTTAGATCAAACCTTCTTTCTTCTAGCTGTGCCCTAGTTTTGAGACTAGGAACAAATCTATCAAACATGCCTAGATTCATACTTTCGAAGAACAAATTTCCACTTATCTTACCTTTATCAGAGCACAAAGATTTAAGATCTTATCTCTTTTCTTCAAATTAGGCTTCTCTTGTTAGCACAGATCTTCACAAGTCAAGTAGAATACTGTGCACTACAACAACATATCTACAGACAAATATTTATATTTTCTTCAGTTCCCACCAATCACAGTTTCAGGTCCCGGCAACAGAACCATTTGTTGGCACAGGGGTAGACCCAGGGTTCAATGCTTCAACAGTGCACCAACAAAACCCTAACTACCGACCCTTTTGACAACACTTGCGAAGAAGATGAAGTCTCACTCGAGGTAGAGGCAGGGGGGGTTGTAGGACTCAAGTGTCTACAACCTAGCTAGGACACAGATATGTTATCACAATACTTAACAGAGCACTTAGCAATTAATATTCATTAGACTTTAACCCTTATTCACACCACATGTCAAACCTTGATTATAGAACAACGTAGTATTAATCACGATCTAAGTACATCTATCCATTTAATACATAGAATAAGAGAAGATTTAACATGTATTCATATACTGAGCACTAAGCATCAATGGATATACCTATCATGCATCAATATCATTACATTAAGCAAGTAAATACATAAACAACATGAACAACATAGCACATAACACATCAACAAAGGATATATGTGGTTCACCCCAGTGTGGGGCTACGTCCACCAACTCTTCTCTTCTTTATTAGGCTCTTCCAATCTTCTTACATGCACCAAGCCACAAAGCCAACTTCGCATAGGACAAGAGATATGCACGCACCTCACCAGATCCTCCTTAACCAAGTTAGGTCATAGCACAAATCCTTACACATTATGTGCACAAATCACTTATAACACGCTTTCACTTAGCTCTGCAAGACTTAACACATCTTCTTGCACATAGCTAACCTTAAAACTAAGACATCGACCTACTAGGTCTACTTATTACATCTCTTAGATACTTATTTATATACTAAAAAAAGGGCCTAAACATGGGTAAGACCCATGGGCCAACATCCCATACCCATTACATAAACTCTAAAACCCAAAAAGCCCACAAAAAGGGCGAGATCCTGTGATCTCCGCTTCGCCTGGGTGCTCCGTCTTCGACCAGCCTGTCGAAGTCCCAAAAGTGGTCAAGCATAACCAACATTTCCTCAAAACCTGGTCAAGGGCCAACAGGGAGTAAAAAGGTGTTAAATGGCCAGAATCCCCGAATTTCAAAGTCGAGAAGTAACATGGTTCATAGATCTAAGGATCCTTCGGGACCCTTCTCGATCGTTAGATCGAGTATAGTGGATGGATAGAGTAAGTGATGCCATCAATCGACAACAAAAATTCATCCCTACTTTATGAACTCTCTGGTAGGTAACCCTTTGGGGAATTATTGGGTTAAGAACTATAAGGGACGTGAAGTCACAAAATCCTAGAGCGAAAAAATCCCGCCAACCGTTAGATCATGGGGAAGAATTTGGGAGCAATATGAGTCATTGATCTGAGGATCCATTGGGATCATTTCTCAAACGTTTGATCTACTAGTGCAACGAAAGTGTAAACATTTTGGTGAAGTCTTACTATGGGAAACATAAGATACAAGGGGTAAGCATATCCCGAAGGTCGAAGGCTAGAGTATGTGGCGGGAAATTCCCAAAATTTGGAACTTCATAAGTATGGGACTCTGGAATATTCGAGCATATAGGAGAGTGTTTTAAGTGTTTAAGTGTCAAAGTTCCCTTATTGTAGTGTGAAGTTCCAATTGGATGGGCCCGTGTACACCACGTGGCATCATGGGATTAGTCACAAGTTAGGTGTGGGACCCCCACCCCTTGTAAAATATAAACCATGTTTTAAGTGCAAATAAATCTCAACCTTCATATATTTAAGGGTAGATAGAGCTCCACCATCGATCCCAGTGAGGAAAGAGACTCCAGGACTTTGGGTGTCCGGGGATGTTTTCAAATATGCACAAATGTGATGAAGGCTCAAAGGCTCGACACTCGAGATTTACTCGGGGTGATATTCCTTGTAACCCCTCTTTCTGCGAACACGTCACTACCATAGAATGATGAAATGGGTCATGATAGTTCCATGTTGGACGACACGAGAAAATTGATGCCATGTGGTGAAGGGGGTGTCCATTCTCCAATGATTCCCTAAAAACATCGAAAGTCCATAACTTTCGAACCAAGACTCGGTTTTGGACAAGGTTTCAGTCATTGGAAATATCTCGATGAGCACACGATGATCATGTCCTCATTTGAGGATTTGGGGAGTTGTAGGAAAGTGTAAAAATTATACCCCCATCCCTTAAAAGGATACTTACGTGGTCGGGTATGTGACATTTATAGACTCCAACCTGAAGGAAGTTACAACTCTCTGAATTCTCTGGCTTCATCTAGAAGCAGGCCAAAACCCCCTAGTCTCTCCATCTCCAACTGGATGGTGGATCCATCTTGAAGGAAACTCTAACTCCTTGATTCTCCAGCTCTAACCAGAAGGAGGCTACAAACCTCTTTCCTTTCCCTGTCCTGCTGACTTGAAATATAAGTGTATACCAATTTTCACTACCACAATCACTTTCATTGTCACTATCATTGTCATTTCCACATAAACCATTGTCACAACAAACTATAACCTATCAACTTGTTATTGTATCCAACCTATCCAACCTGTCACTTTCACTATTACCAATACTCAACCAGATCCTCTCACATGGATCATATACCAAGGACACCTATGAACTAGATGTCCAACGTCACCAACACATGCCTCTACCAATCATGTACCAAGATCACTAACATACCATCATAGGGTATTTGTCTCAATCATGTACCAAAACATTGTTGGTCACTATAATTGCTTAATTGATTTCAAACAACCAAGTGAAACATAAATTATCAACCCAGGGAAGTCTTTTATTTCAAAGATAACCACGCACTATATATGCTCAATTCCAAAAGCAGCTTAGTGTTGTAGTAAATAAACTTATACTAATCTCACTTGCTCAAATAAACTGAAGTTCTTTATTAAATCACAGGAAAGTAACTTCCCTATTGCAAACCTTCAAAGATCAATCTAAGAATCCTGGATTACATTTGAATTAATACTGGCAATGGGAAAGAACAACTATTCTGCAATCAGAGAACAAGACCCTTACTCTCAACAGATACTTCAACATTAACACTATTTCATGAAAACAACAATGCAGAAAACAATTAACTCTATCTAACAGGAAACAAAGCCACCTAGTTCCTTTCTTTCTAAGCAGGAGCCTTGAGCCTTACTTCTGTTTAGCACACTTTGTGAGGTTGAGGTTTACAGAGAATAGAGCAGTCTGATTCCTTCCTTTCTGAGCAGGGATCCCTAACCCAGTTTCTGGCTAGCACTAATGAAAGCTCCCAGAGGACAAGATGTTTTGGTTCTTTCCTTTCTGAGTAGAAACCCTTAACCCAATCCCTGGTTAACACACTTGAAGAGGTAAAGGAAATCTACAGAAGACCAGGTATCGTGATTCCTTCCTGTCTGAGCAGGAACCCTTTAACCAAATCTCTGGCTAGCACACTTGCAGAGGTAAAGGGAATATACAGAAGTCGAGGTAATTGGATTCCTTCCTGTCTGAGCAGGAACCTTCTAACCGAACTTCTGGCTAGCACACTTGCAACAGTAAATGAATTCTACAGAGGGTATGATGTTCCGATTCCTTTCTGTCTGAGCAGGAACCTTTA